>BRDA01065819.1:0-33837 GCA_036984385.1 Crenuchus spilurus | reverse complement strand
CCCCCCCCCCCCCCCCCCCGCCCACTGCTTTAGTGTCATGCTTAGATGAGCTGGTGTTTCACAACAACTCACACAAGTTAAATGTGCCGACAGAACTGCACAGCTGGGCCACAAAAGGCAATAAAACAAACTTTATTTTAGGGTTTATTGTTTATTAGACTTTTTTAAACTTGATCATGTACACCAACAATAACAACAGTTTGAGATTACTAACAATCTTACAGCTCAGAGCAAAACAGACAAATGTCTTCATTAGGCCGAGACCAAATATTTACAGTATAAAACAAATACTGACTGATATATCAGGGGAAACAGCACATTCTGTAGGAGTGACTATATTAGGGCACATTGTAATTAAGAGGGTGAGTGAAAAATGATCCACACTTATTATTTATTAACTTATTATTAAGTTATTATTAACTTATATTAGCTTATTAACACTTTCTGTACTAGATCTTTACATAATAACTGCTGTGCAGTTCATTTATGACTGCAGCGCAACAAAAATGGCCGCCTCACTTATGATTTGCACAAAAGAAGAGCAGCAGCGATTGGTTGAAAGGTGAAAGTTTCTTAAAATGAATCATTACTGATGATGAGACATGGATTCATCACCACGAGTCTCAGAGTAAACGAGTAAACAGCAGTGTATAGAACAGAAACATCCTTAATCACCAGTCAAACATCAGCCGCTGGGCCCTGAGTGGCTCAGCGGACTAAGGCTTTCCTCCGAATATGTTGACTACCCGCGGCGATGTATCAGCACCAGTTCAAAAAGAGGCGGAGCTTGCATCGGAGGAGGCCTGTGCTAGTCTGCACCCTTCTAGAGTCAGGTACATTATAAGTGAAAGGCAGAATGGGAGGGCCAATTAGCTACCAAAAACATTTTTCTGGGTCAGAAAGAGCCATAAGAGGACGAAGACTCACATCTGATGAAGAGGTGAAGACAACGTGGCTCACAGCTCAGCCAAAAACATGTTTTAAATAGGGAATATGAAAGCCTGTTTGATTGACAGTGCATTGAAAAGCAGGGGGAAATGATGTACAGTGGTACCTTGAGATACGAGTTTAATTCGTTCTGTAACGGAGCTCGTAAGTCAGTCAACTCGTATATCAAACAAATTTTTCACATTTAAAATAACTGAAATAGATTTAATCTGCTCCAGCCCTGTGAAACATCCCCAAACCATCCTAAATTATGGACAAAAAGACATGTTTTGAATTAAGAAACACACATATATACACTTTACCAATGGATAACAAAATATTTACATTTCAGATTTCAATAAATATTAGTGTAAAATAATTTTTGGGGAATTCTTGCTGTAGCATTTTAAATTTGCGGGGAATTCGATGCGCGCAGTACTGTGTAGATGTGTAGTGTGCGCTGTACAGTAACATCTCTCTTCTCCCATTTCACTTCAGCATCCGACTGCTGTCAAGAAATTCAGCATCTGGCTGAAGAATGGGATGCCATGGTTCGTTCTTTGCAGTTCAGTACAAAACAGTTTTCACTCAGAAGCAGCAGCAAGTCTACATATCTATGTTCCGGGCCAGCGCGCATACGCGGATCACGGGTCTGCACAAAATAATATTAACAATATTTAACATAATTACTGTATGTATGTTATTAAAATTAAATAGGTTTAAGAGTTTAAAACATTTTTACTATAGATTTTTATATTATAAAATAATATTATAATAATATTAATATAATATTAATAATTATAATAATAATTATTACATGAATTATATTATTAATTATATTAATAATTAATAATTAATAATTAATTAATTAATAAATATTATTAATTATATTAATTAATTATTAATTAATATTAATTATTATATTAATATAAAAATAATGTTATAAATAATATTAACAATATTTAACACAATTACTGTATGTATGTTATTAAAATTAAATAGGTTTGAGTTTAAAACATTTTTACTATAAATTTTTTTTCAAAAAGGATGCAAGAAGGAGTACAGCGCATGAGATTGGACTTGATTCTGAGGGTAACACGTGAGAAAGAATGAGATGCAGGAGTTGTGCTGCCCATACTGGACCTTTGCGCCAACGCGCCAACTAGCAGCAGCCACTCGTATCTTGGAATTTCGCTCGGATCTCGAACAAAAATATGGACGAAGTCGCAGCTCATATCTTAAAAATGTTGTATGTTGGTCTGCTCGTATCTCAAGGTACCACTGTATTTGTCTTTTCTGAAAACTGATTCAAATCAATTTAACAGCCAGAGTGCAGATTATTTTTGACTCACCCGTCTAATAGTAAATAAGAGGTATGCTGGGATGACAGAATTAGGACAGACTCGGTCTGACCTGCTTGTGCTTTGCACTGTCCAGTGGCTACTCAAATGGACACTCGTTACTGTGCTTAAAAACCTGACATTGTGCAATTAACCAATCAATGCTTCACCTACTAATCACCTACTAGTATTTGAGTGCTGACGTTTGTGCAAAAACGACTGATTTTTCAATTCTCTAGATGTACAAACAGTCATATCTGAATATTATGATTTTTCAGGGTAGGACAGACCTCGTGACAGGGTTTACTGCATGTATAAATAAGTGAGCACACCAGTCAGTTGTAGCAGAGTGGACAACCATCATCATGAGAAAAGGATGGGAAGGCTGGTAGCATCTCAGAAACCGTTAACTGAGATGTTCCAGAGCTGCTGTAGTGAAGGTGTACTGTGAATAGTCTTCTTGTACACTGGGGGTCTCCCAGTGGCATAGCAGGTGTGCCCAACAGACCACTGATGCCAGAGGGTACAAGTGCACAGAGCAACTGACCAGGATGAGTACCTCCACGTACCTTCAGTCACCTAATACAGTCCACGCCACGAGCATCATCATCCACAGCAAAGGTGCTTATTCCCACTATTAGGTGGCCATGATATTCGGATATGACTGTGCAATTTATACAAACAAAAAAATAGTTTATGTTAAATTAACTTAATGACACAGTTTACTTTCACGTGATTATTTGCATCCAGAGCTCCTCCATCATGAGTCAACAGAAATGTTCATCAGTATCAGTGACAAAGCCCTGAGGCTGTAGCTCTCCGGTCAGTTCTGTCACTACTGTCTCTAACCTGGCGGGTCAGGGGCGCAGGCGTCCTCCTTTGTGCTCTAGCAAGGCCCTCCTCTCCTCTCCTCTCCTCTCCACTTTCACACAACGATGGCAAATCAATAAGGGAAATGAGGGGAGGGCATGAGGATGGAGGGGAGAATGATGGAGCGGATGTGCATGCTTGAAAAAGGAGAGCGAAAAGGGAAAAAAAAAAAGACTGAAAACAAGCATCAGGAAGGGTCTCCATTAGGATATACCTGCAGAAAAACGACAACACAAAAAAAGAAAGAAAAAGAAAAGACAGGTGTGTGTTTAATGTCGAGGCGGCCAGGCTTTTTCAAGCATGCAAATCATTCCATCAGGACAGATGCCGGCCTGGCTGCTGCACTACTCTTCTCACGTGTCTATAAAAGTCAGAATCCTGTCCAGAGCACACACATCCAAACTAGGACAGGAATCTGGCAACCCAAAACTCGCGTGAGGTAAACTGCCATCGTGTGGAGGCTTACGAAAGGCAAGAGGAAGGAATAAAGAGGGGGAGGGAAAGAATAAGAGCAAACAAGAGCATGCTGGATGCAAACATGTTCCTGCCTGTGTCTGTTCCCACAGTTCAGTACGAGCTGCTGTACTACACAGTTGCGGCTAAGAGTGCCGTGTGCTCCCCGTGTGTGGAGTCTTTGTGAGGGTAATGATTGTGCTGCACTGTAAACCTCTGATTTGCCCAACTTAACTCAATTAAAAGTAAATAAGGCAGCCGTGACCGGCAGATGAACCGCTTGCTTGGCCGAGGGTATCGCTCTGTGCCTCGTTTTCCTACGAAACTGTCCTAAGTCTTCTGTTCCCTTAACCTCCAAATCAAAACATAATCCTCTTTAGATTGTCTACATGCATTTTTAGTATTTCACATGGATGTGTTCATTGGCAATGAAACTAGCAGTTTGATTAATGTGGGCTTTATGAGCTGTATGAAAACCACCAACAATTAAACGGTTAAAACTCCATCAACTGTGTAGGATTATCGTCAAAACAGTCAGAGTGAAGAACACAGAACACAGATATATATACTTATAAACAGAACCAGTCAAAAGTTTGGACATTTCAGTGTTTTTTTATTATTTAAAAATAGTCATCTAAACTATGAGTAAACACATCTGTAATTATTTAGTAAACAAACAAGTAAACAAACCAGAATATGTTTATATTTGACATTCTTCACAGTAGGCACCTCTTGCCAGTTTTCTTGGCATTTTCTCAGTCAGCTTTATGAGGTAGTCACCTGGAATGGCTTTCAGTTAACAGCTGTGTCTTGTAAAGAGGTCATGACTCGCATTTGTTGCCCCTTTAATATGTTTGAGACATCAGCTGTGCGTTTACTTTGAAGTAAAATCTAAAACATGTTTTGGTTTGTTTAACACTTTTAAGTTTACTACATGATTCCTTATGTGTTCACTCAGAGTCTGGATGACTTCACTGTTATTTTACAATGCAGGAATAAACAAAAACATTGAATGACAAGGTGTGTCCAAACTTTTATAAATTAGCTTTTAGGTGTTTAGATCATATGTTTACATTAAACAGTCCTGCAAAGTTGCTTCAAATATAGCTCAGATAGTCATTTTGATGTGACTAGACTGTAGTCATATATATATATATATATATACAGAATCATTCCAAAAAATTAGAATATCATGGGAAATATGCTTGGACACAGCACTCCGTGAACAGCCAGCCTCTTTAGCTGTCCTATGGAGGGTATCAGTGATGGTCTTCTGGCCAGTTGTTTTGTCTGCACTCTTCCCCATATTGAACCAAACTAAAGTAATGTAATGACACCTGAGGAAACCTGTGCAGGCGCTTTGAGTTTAGTAGATGATTAGTGTGTCACACTCAGTTTAAAACATTCATGCCCTGCAAAATTTGGGCGGATTTCTCCACAGTATTCTAATTTTTTTGAAATCCTGTTTTTATGGGTTTTATGAGCTGGAAGCCCAAATTATGTGAAAATTAACAAATAAATACTTGAAATCATTTAAATTGTGGGCCCTGAAACTATAATCTATGAAAGTTTAACTTTTTGAATGGAATTCTGGAAATTAATCAACTTTTCCATGATATTTTAATTTTTTGGACTGGGTCTGTATATACATACATCTCCCTTTTAGAAAGTGATCTGCTATTAGCCTCTTAATGCAGATCCAAGTTCTGCACTTTAACACTAATTATCTTAAGTCCGGTTATGTTCTGTATGACCCGAGCAAGCAAAGAAAGAACTTTCCAGACATTTTATGTCCTGTTCCACACTGTCAGATGAACGCAGTACTGATAAGTACAATTTCTTTGACAAAATCTGAAGTCTTACATGCTAAGCTTGCTTGAAGTTTTGGGGGTGGAGTCCTACGCATTGAACAGGAAGGACAGGACAGACGGGGTGTGTTTAGTAAGATTTATGGATAATGGTTGTGTGTAGACGGCTAAAAATTGGTACACAGGTAGTATTACTAGTTCTGACAAAACTGAGTTGGTGCTTTAGGATGTGTGATAAGAATATCTGACACTATCAATTAATTGATTTTGATTAGCCAGAACCACCCGCGGGACCACTAGAGGGCGCTTCTGCTCCTGCTAAACTAAAATAAGCTATTTTTTATGTCTTGCTCAGTTCGATGTATAACAATGTACACTTCACGGTAAAGACAGCCGTGGCTGAACTGTGGCATGATGTAAGCATTTTAATATCTTGAGAGAAAACTTTTCAGGACAAAAGGCAGACAAATCCAACAGTGCACATAAACTGAGGCGCCCAGTGCACCAAATGAGCCTTTAACATTAAAAACAACAGAAAAAAGATGTACTGTGTGATGTGGGCAGTGTGTACATGTGCTCAAGTACAAACGCAGAGTCCAGCGAAATGTCTTACACTGAAATAAACACTCGGCCACCACAGACTCTCTTTTCCCCACACATAGAAAGGCATTGTGTGGGTCACACTCTGGCGCCTGAGGAAGGAACCCTTGCCCTCTCGGTGAGAGAGGAGACAGAAGAGGAGGGGACACGCACAGTGGACTGACCACTACAGCTCTGCGCAGAGAAAAGAGAAGAGTCTCATAACACAGGATATAAATATCCTACGCAGGGTTCAGCGGCAGTGGCATGGGGCAGGAAGAGGAGGAGGGAGGCCGGGGCAAGGGCAGGAAACACTCAGCGCTGCATACACCCAGAACGTGTGAAGTCTTCAACAGCCCTGCGGAGAACAAACACCTCTCACCGAGTCTAACAGCGGCTACGCCAAGCCACGTATCCTCAGCATCTTTAACCATATCTGGATTAGGAGTGAAGACATATCCAAACTCATCTTAGTACTCCTTTACTAAAGCCGATTTTCCAAGGCGTGTAGTTTGGCATTAAAATGTAACATAATGCAATACTGGCATAGTGATTACAGGATGGTGTATATGATTAATTAGGCTTGTAGAATACAGACTAATCAGAATGTGCAGAACTAAGTACTGCCCGGAGATGCTGGATGCTTGTGTGTGCCAAGTTCAAGTCCAAATTTCATCCGTGGTAGTTGGTGGAGGTTCTTCCTCTAGCCTCGAGGGAGTTTTCCCTTGCCACTGTCTCCTTTGGCTCGCTCGCATCGGACTTTGGGTTTTGATTCAAATTGTCTGATGCTAATTATGTAAAGCTGCTTTCTGAAAAAGCGCTATATAAATACATTTTGATTGATCGATTGATTAATTATTATAACAACAAATATTAAATTACTTTCTGTATTCATTTATATGAACCTGTAAATAATCTACAGATGCTCACCTTATTAACCAACAGTGTTAGGTTTAGGTGAGTTTGAGCCAGGGTTAAGATAAATTTTTAAGGTTAAGGATGGTTTGAGTTGCTGACAATTAAGTTGATTAATGGCTAATTAGTTTAAAGAGAATCAAGTGCATCATCAAATATGGCTAAACGTTAGCAGACGTATAAAAATATACCATCAAAATATATCAGGTGAAAGATTGAGGTATATATAACATGCCATAAACGGTGGCACAGTACCCAGCAGAGAACAGCTAAAGTCACAGTAAGGGTCTCAGTGGGCCTCGGGGCAGAACAACATGGCGACACTGAAAACGTAATCAAGCTTACAGATTATGGGTCAGTAAAGCTGTGAGATGTTCAGGCTCAGGCTGCTCCTTAAAGGGGATGTGTGTGTGAATTGACAGCTTTGATGTGGATTAAAACATGACAACAAATTAAGTCGTAGCATCCCACTCAACACAGCATTAACAGGAAAACTAGTTTCTGCATCATTCACACAGCAAACGTTTTCCTTTCCATTCAGTGAATACAATCACTTCATTTGTTATTTGAGTGATTGTGTATCTATGTATGTTATTTTGAAGCACTTAGTTAATCATTAAAACCAATTTCACCACTTACAATGGTCTCCATATTTAATATAAATTATATAAAAATAGATAGATAGATAGATAGATAGATAGATAGATAGATAGATAGATAGATAGATAGATAGATAGATAGATAGATAGATAGATTCAATTTGGCTGTGCAGTTTGTAATGTTGTTGATGTAGTGAACTGGTGGCATTGAGCATGCATTGACTGTGCCAGTGGGGCTACGTACAGCCTTAAGACACCAAAGAGGTTAATGTGGCTCTACACTTGAGGTCCAGTTTAAATGGTAATGTAATTTTACTCTGGATTTTTGACATCATATCCTGTGCATACATACACACACACACACACACACACACTCTCTGTCATAATTTAGCTACTGTTTGTTTACTTTATGGTGTTCAAAAAGAATTTCAAGAGCCAATTTCTGCTGATTAAATTATTGAGAGTGATTGAGGTCAGCTGGCTTGTGCAGACCAGTGTCGGTCACTATGCACAGAAAAGGGCGATGCTCATTGCTAACAACTTGACGTGACAAAATCCTGCTCTTAATTTGTGGACGTGTCAAACGGGGTCAATCCCTGCCACCCCACGCCAAACAACAAAGCGCCAGGACATGCAAAATTAATCTAGAGAGGAGAAGGGGTTAAGCCTGGGGGACAGTCAGTGCAATAGAGTGACCCCGCCTGCACTGTAGTCTTTGTATTGTTAGAGGAAAAGATGAGAACGAGAGAGACGTCTGAGTCCAACAGCAACAGCTGTTTATGTTCCTGTGTTTTCCACTAATTTGCTGAGATTTAAGAGGCAGCACCCTAATTTGCATAACAGGCAAGCAATCACAGACACATGGAGGACACGCAAACACATACGCTTGTTTTCGTGAATTGTGGGGACATTACATAGACTTACTCAAACGTTAAAACCTTAACCTCAAAACATGTCTTCAGCTTAAAATGTCATCATTTATGTGACCAGCTTTGTGGAAAGGTCCCCTCAGTGTTTAAACAGATTTCGGTCCCCGCAATGTCGCATAAACCAAGTACATACACACAAACACGCTTTAGTAGTACTATACTAGTGAGGACATTCCATTCACTTGTGTAATACTAAACTTAAACCTAAACTTAAGTTTAGTAATGAAAGGTCTGTGCTTCTGCTCTTTTAATTTTTCCAAAACAAGTTTGTAATGAAACTGGCAAAATGTCCCCACTTTTACGGTTCTGACGTGTACTGCTATTATTATGAGGATTTTCAGTCCCCTGTAGGGAGAAATACAAGTTCACATACACACACACCATAATCTTGAATCTATGCCAACCTATCAGCTACAGTTAAAATTTGTCAGTCTTAATGTAATTTACCAACATCCTATATAATAGAAAACTAATTTTTCACACTTTTAGAATTAAAACGTAAGTACTGACGCATAAGATTACAAATCAACAAGATGAACAGCATGTTTAATTCTGAAAAGATGAAGAGAGGTTGTGTAGAAAATGGACTCATTAAAAAAAACGATGTTTTTGGTACGGTCATCTGGTGGGTCAAAACAAGACCAAATCCTTAGAAAACGGCACGATATGGGCCCTTTAATGTATTCCTAACCCTGAGCAAAGGCAGGAATGCATGAGACGGTTGAACAGAGAGATCTGACTGAATATATCAAAGCAGCGCCCACTGTATGTTAATGCACACAACAGGCGACCTCAGACTAACATTAGCGTCAATACGCTTCCTGCAAAAAATAAAGATTTGGAAATGATACAAAGCACCTCAGGTCTGCTTGTGCTGCCGTTCATCATTGTTTTTTTTAATCCTAGGACCAAAGAACAAAGCAAAATGAATGATTAACCAGTCGTGCATTTCCGACGAGTTGGCGGACACACAAAGCATCATAACTGTCATAGTTAAAGGGGTCAGTGGCGCCGTGAACAGTGTCTGTGGGTGTGAGCTGAGAGCTAATTCTGTTGGGGAAGGAGGAGGAAGGAGGAGGAGGAGGAGGAAGGAGAAGGGGGGGTTGCATGGGTGACGTGTTAAATGCACCAAACAGACATAACCTCCCTGCATCCGGTGTTTTGGCTCGGCTGCTAATTCATTCCGCTACGTGTTGGCGCACAATGTTCGGTCTGCTTGGATAGCTTTCCTCCCTCAAGTTCCCGGCACAGTCAATCACATATTCATAACTGCCACGGAACCTTACCCGCTGTGCTCCATTTCATTGCTGGAAAGGGAGAAACACAAGCAGTCAAGCAGGAGGTTCAGGACCAGCTTTCACATTGACGGAGAAAGAGCGCGAGTGCAGAGGCTGCTTACTTGTTTTATGGAGAAAAATTCACTGAGAATCTTAGACTATGTTCACATTATCAGGCTGAAGAGACTTAAATCTGATTTTTGCCTTAATGTGAATCAGATCTGATGTTTTCAGGGTGGTGTGAACATGTTAAATCTGATTTATTTAAAGTCACTTTGGCTGTGTTCACATTACCAGGCTGAGGAGGCTCAAATCAGATTTTTTGCCTTAATGTGACTTTTATAATTTTGTCAGAGCTGTGTAGACATGTCAAATCCAATGTTTTCAAATCACATTTGTGTCACAATGGCTATGTTTACATTACAATGCTGGAGTGACTCTAATCAGATTTTTTTTGAATTTGTTATTTATTTAGGGCAAACAATCCTGCATCTTGCCTGAAGTTTTCCCAGCAACTGCATCTTTACAAACCTGGCAACCCTGTACCCTGTGTAAAATGTGACTTTTTGTCGTTGGTAATGGAGGTGATGTGAATATCGAGGTGCACATGCGTGTTGTTTCACAGACAGACACGTTCACAACATTACAGACAGATACAGGTCACGTTCAGGAATGTGAACCGTCAAAATAGTCAAATATGAATTTAGTAATGTGAACTCAGCCTTAGACCTACGTAACTGGTTCTGCATCACAGAGACTATACACAATAATAACAGCCAATACTTCATACAAAAGATAACACAATAGCTGAGCGTTATGGACTTGTATAGGAAACTGTAGTTTAAAGAGCATCTTTTTAAGTTGTTGTGGGTCGCCAGGCTGTACCTATTTTTCTGACAGTGTGTAATCATGCTAGTAAAGCCTTTTTTTAATGACTACAATAAGCAACAACCAAAGAAGGGAAAAAGCCTTTCACTGATGCTCTCTCTCCTCTTGATCCCTCCTTTCCCCCAGCCCTCCCGCTTTAAGCCCCGGTTCATGGCCTGTGGCTCGCGAGCCTTTGATACAGAGGAGGAAGAAATCCAGTCGGAGAGGCTTTATTGAAACCATGGCCAGTCGCTTTCGGGATGACTGCTGCTCTCCTGCAGATCCAGCAGCAAAGACACCAGCGAGCCTGCTGATTACAGAGACAAGCCCCAGACTGCTGCTTTAATGAGCTGCAACCTCATGCGTCATGGCGCGCTCTGCCAGAACGTAAACCGAGACGCGACGCGAGCTCAGCCTGCTTTGTCCCCAGTCACCCAGCCTCTCCACCTTGTTTACAGGGCACCCAGAACTCTTGGCTTTGTTGTTTAATCGCAGGGGCGACCATGCCGGGGCAAGCTCAGATGCTGAAGAGTCCCCCCTTGTACCGGAGAGCCTAGAGCAGAGGATTTGTTCAATATCTGCTATTTGGCATTAAACGTTATTTACATAATTAATCTGTGACCAGATTCTGCACATATGACAAGTGCAGGCTGCAAAATGATGTACACTGAACAGCCATAACATTAAACATAACATAACAGCATTCTTTCTATCCTCATTGTCCATTCGGTCCCTTCACAAATCCCAGAATGCACCGCGCAACCGGCAACATCCGGTTCACCATTTTCTCTTGTTTATGTCTGCCGGCTAGGCTACATACACTGTTTACTTTATTTGGTAAGTAAATACTTATGATATCTACTAGCTTTTGTAACTATATACAGATAATATGTCTTTGGATATTAAACATCATATCTTGTTGTGTCAACTTGTATTTTCAGTGTATGCAGTGGGTTTTTAGTGTAAACACGCTGTTGGAAGCTATCGTGTTGCTATCAATTCAATGTAGGCCAGTGTGGCAAGCAGCGTGATAGTGTAGCTTAGCATTGATAGCATGGTGAACCGGATGTTGCCGGTTGCGCGGTGCATTCTGGGATTTGTGAAAGGGGCAAATTTTATCTCCACTGACCATACTGGTGCACTCTGTAGTCCATCTGTTTCTCTGTAGGCTTTGTTCAGCCTGTTTTTAATAGTCAGGACCCCCGCAGTGCAGGTGATCATTCAGTGGAGTGCCACTGCTGTGGTGGTGGTGGTAGTGTGTGTTGAGTGTATCAGACACAGTTTATTCCTAAGAAAGCTTTCGTGAATCTGGCCCCTGGCATGTGAAACAACTAATACTGGCACACCATCAGGAAAGGTCTGGAACACATTAACATGCATATAATTGCTGCTAGTTTGATCATTACTGGTATTTATTCTAATGTTTGTGTTGATTTTCTCACCACACTGTAAAGCTCCTTTTCTTGGGTGTCTAAAATTTTTGCACAGTGATGTAAATGGGCCGACCACCGACGCGTAGGCAGGAGGGCACAGACCCACTCTTGAACTGACCTGAGGGTGGTTTTTGCTACAAGTTTGTGTGGTTTGGGATGCTTGTTGTCGTGCTGTGAGTCAGAAGCCCAGACGTGCTTAGTCAAAACAGTGCCGGGCCAGCTCCTCTGCTTCACAGGCCTACGTACAGTCTCTGGTGTTAATCTTTAGGCCCTAAATGACCCTGTGTCATTATGGGCGACATTACGGGAGACTGCCGTCGCTGGCGAACAGATGTGAATGTACGTGACTCACCGAGTGAGTAATTTGAGCACTAATAACAAAAAAACAAGCTTCTGAAGCGTAATTCTTCAGAATTAGAAGAACACGGAGCCCGGTGGAGATCTCGGCATGTCTGATGTAATGAGGTCCGGTAACGTGTCGTGTACATCCTCAGGGTGCTGTAATCTCCAAAACAACAGAGAGGTGTGCTGCAGAGGCTTTATGCAGAAATAATAACAAGTCCAACAGCACAGCTGTCGCTACATTTAAATCAAACTAAGAATAAAAAATCAGAGTATTAAGCCCCGGCAGCAGCACTTCCTGTGCTACGTGTACTTCCCCGGTTCTGAATTGAGGCCTGCGACTCACGTCTTCAGCAGCAGGCTATGTGGAAGCTGTTAGTTAAATCAAGTTAAGCCATTTCCGCGCTTTAAAGCCACTTCCCAATCAGCATGCGCCTGCAGGAAGATTGCAGATTTGATGTATACTCATGTTTGCTTTCAAAGCTGCTTTAAAGAGGCAGTTCCAGCCCAAACAGAATGAATTTATGCCCACAGTACAGGCTTACTTACAGCCTGGCATTATCCACTCCATGCTCACGTTCATGTACCTTTTCGTTTTCATGTAAAATTCATGTCGTCTCCTGCTAGTGGGGGGAAAAGCTTTTAGACGGCCACTGCAAACAATCTTCCACCGAAGCCACGGCCATCATGGATACTTTACTGTGTAGCAGCTAACATCTCTAACTGAATAAACATGATTGACACGTGCTTCTACATCATCAAGGTTTTACTCCTAATATCACATCTGATCATCAGTCACCGTGTCCTTCTAGTGCATTCACTGACTCTCTCCATCGCTTGTAATGTCTCTGACTTTAGGAGGCTGCAGACTAACACAGGCCTCCTCCGATGCATGTGAAGCCAAGCTCCGCCTCTTTTCTAACTGCTGGTGATACATCGTCGCCGGGCAGTCAACGCGCTCGGAGGAAAGCGCAGGATCCCCAGTTCTGATGGATCGCCTGGCAGACGCCTGAGCCAGCCAACATTACTTAGTAGTGCTGGGTAGAGAGTGCCATCTTACCCGCCCTGAGAGAGCATCGCCAATTTTATTACTCATTTAATCTGAATTTCTGATTTTCAAGAGCTGTAATTCATACTGACAAACAAAAACGGCTGGAAATACAAGTGTCCCTTTATGTGTGCTAAAAATAAAATATGAAACTTCTAAAATTCATTCACGAAAACAACTTTTACACAATATTCAATATTTTTAGATAATTTTTAAGTTTAAAACAAGAAAAGGCTTGAAATATAATTTTACATGTAATGATAAAATTAATGTAATGTAGTTTATCTTTTTGGATAAAATGGTCAACAATGAACTTTTATTTTTGTTTTTATGTGTAAATTAGCAGAGCTTCTACTTTTAGGAGGAATGTGAAGACCGGGCACAGAGAAGGGCATTATACTACCTCCCAGGGTGGACAGGACAGGGTGCCAATGCACACACACTCACACCAGGACAATTTAGAGTAACCAATGACCTGACCTCATTGTTTTCGGACTGTGGGAAGAAACCGTAGAGGTCAAATTTGCTACAAATATCATAATAATCTCTTAAAAGAGATGGTTCTTCAAGGGTTCTTTTGTAAAGAAAATGGTTCTATATAGAATCATGAACACTCAAAGAATCCACGGATTGATGAGGAATGTGTTGTAGATGGTTCTATACAGAACCTTTCTGAAAATGGTTCTGTATAGGCCCTATTGATGTCAAGCTTGTATAAGTAAAGGAACCCTTTTTGGTGCTAAACAGAACCATTATCAACAAATGTCTCTATAGAACCATTTACATAACATTCCTCATCAATCTGAAGAGCCTTTTCATCATTTATTCACCAGGAGTGTTCATGGTTCTATATAGAACTATTTTCTTTACTCAAGAACCCTTGAAGAACCATTTATTTTAGGACTGTAGGACTGAGGGTACACATTTGGGGTAAAATACTCAAAACTAGGAGCCTGATGATCTGCACTGTTGACTCTAGGAGGGTGAAGACGAGCACAAGTCTCCTCCGCTCCGTGTGATGTGGGCACCGCCTCTTTTCTAACTACCGCTGATACACCATCACTGGGATGCCAACGTGCTCGGAGGAAAGCGCAGGATTCCCAGCTCTGAATGGACCAATCAGAGACGTCTGAGCCAGCAGACATTGCAATGTGTGAGTGATAGAGAGAGAGAGCGCCATCTACCCACCCAGAGAGAGCACTGCCAATTTTGCTCTCTTGGGCCCCGGCTGTTGATGGTAAACAGCATGACCGGGATTCTAACTCACCATCCTCTGATCATAGAGTCGGCGTCTTAGCCTGCTGAGCCACTCGGGGCCCGAACCGTAACATCTTATTAACAGTAAGTCGGTTATTGTTGTGTGCTTTGTGTGTTCTGTATCGAATCGTTCTGCACTGTGACGTCTGTACAGACGACTGTGTTCATGCTCTGTACACGTTCTCTTCTAGAGCAACACAAGACGGCAGCCCAGTGTGGCATATGTGTAAATGCACTAATGTGCATGTTACGTTAACTTCCCACACTGAGCACATTTGCACAAGCAGAGCACATTACGTTCAACGCTCACACACACACAGCTCAGTGATCCCAGGCTGGCCATGCGGGGCATGACAAGATCTTTACACTCAAGTCTGCCCAGCTCCTCGGGCCATGGCCAGATGCCCTGCACTTGCCCAATTGCGCAGTGCCGCATTAACCTCGCATGACAGCCAGCCTCTCCTGAGCGCATCCCGAGCCCCGGACAGATGGCAGGAAAGGTGGAGCATGTCATGTGTGAAGCGGGCAGACAGCTTTTGGTGTGCTCACCATCATGTGGAAGTGTGGGGTGAGGATGGAGTGGTCTTAAGTGGAATAATGAGGTTACCTGGGCATAGTCAGGAGCCTGGTACTGAAGCAGCGATGGATGTGTTTGGTGGACTCCAACACTATGAATGACCCAGTTCCTGGGATGACCAGCCAAAACATACAACACGCACAGAACATTACACTCGGCGCGACTGAGGAGGATGTAGTCTGGCTTTCTCCAGCATTCAGACATGTATGCAGTAGAAATGGGAACGTGTTCTTAAAGAGAAATTACAATATGTACAAAGATCTCAACATAAAACAGTCCTCAAGAACCAAGTTCTTCAGAACGGTATGATGGGAACCACGTGTTGCGATTTCTACAACAGACATTCAGACATTTCTGTAAAGTTTTTATATGTAATGTTTAAATGTATGAGGATGATACACTAAAATGACCCACACTAGTGATATTAAAACTTCTGTTGGCTGTAATGGCTGTAAGGTCGCTGTTTACATAATAACTGCTGCGCCGGCCTGAACGTGTTACATCAGTTCATTTATGGCTGCAGCGCAACAAAAAATGGCCGCCACACTTATGACTTGCATGGTTACATCCACATATACACATTACACTTATATAGCGCCTTTCTAGTAGGGCTGCAAATCTTTGGGAATCGAACAAATCGATCCAGAATCGATTATTGGGGTCACAAATCGATTTTCTTCCGATTCTTTCAAATCCAAACGGAATACGTTACTTTACCGTTGTGATCTCTGCAAATCCCATGAGTCACGTCAAGCCCTTTCCAAATGTTTCCAAATGGTTGCTTTCAAAGACCGCGGCTTGGCTTGCATGCCTGTACGTAGCCCACACTGCTTCCTTGTTTTGCCTAGCACTACGGTGGCTGAGAAGGCACATCTGCACGCGCAAAAAAAACCGATTTTTGGAAAAGGAGAATCGATTCTGAAGCGTTTAATGTGAGAAACGCGATTTGAGTTCAAAGCAATTTTTTCCTGCACCCCTAACACTCAAGGACGCTTTACAATGGACACACTTCATATACACACACTCCGGCGAGAAGCAGAAGCCAGTCGCACACAGCGTACTCTCAACCGGAAGCGACCATCCACCTGGAGGACTGCATCGAGCACTAGGGGATCACCCAGGACAGAGTGCCAACCATATCTGGGCAAACATACATACATACATACATACACACACCAGGGTAATTTTAGAGTAGCCAATTCACCTGATCTCCATGTTTTTGGACTGTGGGAGGAAACCGGAGACCCCGGAGGAAACCCATGCAGACACGGGGAGAACATGGAAACTGTCGCTGAGAGGCGAACGTGCTAACCGCTAAGCCACCGTGCCGCACCAGTTCAACAATCAACAGTGCTGGTTACTTTGAAATAGTCACAGAAGAGCTAAAACCTAAAAATATCTGTTAGCTTATGTATCAGAGCTGGGGGTGGACTTCACATGAATCCTCACAAACACAACATCAAAAACTTCAGAGAATCCAGAGAACTGGTGGGTTAACTGACCTTCCAAAATTCGGCAGAAAATTGGTTAAAATATTTTTTAAATTGAAACCTCCTACCACTAGGTGGCAGTGTGTAATCTATTTTCAGTCATTAAGCTACCAATTCGATGTAGACTAGATGCATAAGGACACTGCGCTAATGCCAATATTAGCTAAACTAGCTTAAAAATCACAACTGCTTCCAATATCACTATTTTGAATTGTAGCCCCTGTATCACTTAGGACCTTGCCAACACACACCCTAAACTGCACATATGAACTGTTGCAGAACACCATGGTCTATGGAACACAGTCCTAATGAAAAGACTTCAATAACTGCAGCACATAATGTAATGTGTATGTGTGTTGCTTAGCAGGCCAAGCCTCTGAGCAGAATTTAATGAACTGAGAACGACCTTGATCGGTGATTCAAAGCTGGGAGCATGGGCCACTCCCCCTCTGCCAGCCTCTGCCCTCACATTCATCAAGTGTGTGTTTTGATCTCTCAGGCACATCACATGTGTTACCCCATCCAGTGCCAGCTACGCTGCACTCCTATTGGCTCAGACAGCTCTGTAAATTATCCCCTCCACACACACTCTCTCGCTAACAATAACACAGTGCCCTTGTGTGGCCCTGGACACTGAATCTTTAACTTTTGATTAAGGCCCAACGCTCCTCACAAGTAATATGAAGGAGACAGGCAGCTGCTTTAATACTCAGAGAGAAAGAGAGAGAGAGACAGAGAGTTATTACTCCTCTTCTCTGGCAACAGATACTAACCACAGTCAAGCGAAGAACAAGCAGTTTTTATACACTTGAATGAAACACCATCGGTCCAAATAGTCCCTGGATCAACCACGGCCAAAAAAACCCTAATGTGCATATATGACCCGTAGCTGAATACCACACTGTAAAAGTTACTGTAAAAATACAGCCAAATTACAACAGCAGGATATTGTTTTTGGTAAAATACTGTAACATTGTAAAATGACTGTAAAATACAGCAACAAGGTGTGGTAACACTTTATAATAACTTTCATTAATAGCTCATTAACTAATGATTAATAACTGAATAAATCATTAGTTTATGAGAATTTCATTAACAAATTATTTATTAATGATTTACTAATGATTTATTAATGAATTACTAATTGTAAAAATGAAAACAATCATTAATAACTACATGAACTGTCATTTGTAAACATTTGTTCATGTTCAAATTCTCATTAACTAATAATTTGTTCACAGTTAATAATCATTAGTTAATGAGTTGTTAATGAAAGTTATTATAAAGTGTTACAAAAGGCTTTATTTACAGTATTATTGTATATTGACAACACGTGACACAAGTAAAAAGCATTTTACGGTACAGTACTGTACTTTCTCAAAGGATGTTTTTAGCTGCCTAAAAAAACCCTAACGTGCATATATGACCTGTAGTTGAATACCACACATTAAAAAAGTTACTGTAAAAATGTAGCCAAATTACAACAGTAGGATATTGTTTTTGGTAAAATACGGTCAAATTACCGTTTTACCGTAAAATACAGTAGCAAGGCTTTATTCACAGTACTACTGTATACTAATGACATGTGACACCAGTAAAGTATTTTACAGTACGGTACTGTATTTTCTCAAAATAAATTTTTTTTAGCTGCCAAAAAACCCTAATATGCATATATGACCTGTACCTGAATACCACATTGTAAAAAAAAAAGTTACTGTAAAAATGTAGCCAAATTTACAACAGTAGTATATTGTGCTTTAGTAAAATATGATAATACAGTAACATGACCACAAAATACAGTAGCAAGGCTTTATTTACAGTATTATTGTATATTGACGACGTGACACCAGTAAAGAATTTACAGTACAGTACTGTACTTTCTCAAAATGCTTTTTTTAGCTGCTCCCCCCCAAAAAAAACACTCGCAAGTGCTCCGTCTTCTTGTTTTGTGTACTTTATCACTTTGCAACTCTGTCATTTCCGGGAATGAGCTGTGAAGAGCAGCGTTGGTTACTTTAATTTGTGTTTTTCTTCACTACAATGACACACGGAGACAGAAAATAAAGTCGCCGTAAATCACCAGGACCAGACTCAGCCTAACAAGCTCTTCCCACTCTAATGACTAGGCTGAGGCTACATGTGCCGTGTTTGTGTCTTTAAGAAAAGAAAACACGACTCACACAAAGCTAATCACACTGGAGCTGACTTTAAAGCATACAGTAGGCTGGTGGAGGACGACGGCTTCAGCTGGAGGAGAAAGCGGGCCGCAGCATTACCATTACTGCACCATTTTCGATTGTAAAAACGATAGCAGGATATTTCTTTACGAGACAAGTCCTTCCTCTGAACCCGTCCTGATAGCTTCCTCCAACAAAACAGAGAGCAATGAGGAAAGAAATGACTTTTCCCTCTTCATTTCATGTGGTCTTCCAGCTCCAAGCTGGAAGTAATGAGCTAATTGTGGCTTTTGATGTCAACTTGCAACTTTTCCCCCCCCAAAACCATGTGTGTTATTCTTCGAAGTCCATAAAGCTTTTCGAACTGTTTTGCAATCATGGCCAAGGCCCGAGAGGAGAAAAATAACTGAGTTCAACAAAGTCCGTGTAAATGCAAGGTATTAATTATGCTGAATGAGAGCGCATGAGAGAGAGAGAGAGAGAGCTGGCAGCTGCGCTCCATTTAAAATATGATCAGTTTAATCGGGCCCTGCTGAGTGCTGAGGGGAAGCTGAGAGAAGACAGCAAGAAAAGGGAGAGAGAGAGAGAGAGAAAGAGACCCAGACTTCAACATTGAAACGAATGTCTCAGACTTTGTCTCAAACGTAAACATTGCAACGACTGTCTCAGACTTTGTCTGAAATGTAAACATTGCAACGACTGTCTCAGACTTTGTCTGAAATGTAAACATTGAAATGACTGTCTCAGACTTTGTCTCAAACAAACATTGAAACAAATGTCTCAGACTTTGTCTCAAATGTAAACATTGCAACAAATGTCTCAGACTTTGTCTCAAATGTAAACATTGCAATGAATGTCTCAGACTTTGTCTCAAACTTAAAAATTGAAATGACTGTCTCAGACTTTGTCTCAAACAAACGTTGAAACAAATGTCTCAGACTTTGTCTCAAACGTAAACATTGCAACAAATGTCTCAGACTTTGTCTGAAATGAAATGTAAACATTGCAACGAATGTCTCAGACTTTGTCTGAAATGTAAACATTGCAACGAATGTCTCAGACTTTGTCTGAAATGTAAACATTGCAACGAATGTCTCAGACTTTGTCTGAAATGTAAACATTGAAATGACTGTCTCAGACTTTGTCTCAAACAAACATTGCAACAAATGTCTCAGACTTTGTCTCAAATGTAAACATTGCAACAAATGTCTCAGACTTTGTCTCAAATGTAAACATTGCAACAAATGTCTCAGACTTTGTCTCAAATGGAAACATTGTAACGAATGTCTCAGACTTTGTCTGAAATGTAAACATTGCAACGACTGTCTTAGACTTTGTCTCAAATGTAAACATTGCAACGACCATCTCAGACTTTGTCTGAAATGTAAACATTGCAACGACTGTCTCAGACTTTGTCTGAAATGTAAACATTGCAACGACTGTCTCAGACTTTGTCTGAAATGTAAACATTGCAACGACTGTCTCAGACTTTGTCTCAAATGTAAACATTGCAACGAATGTCTCAGACTTTGTCTCAAATGTAAACATTGCAACGAATGTCTCAGACTTTGTCTGAAATGTAAACATTGTAACGAATGTCTCAGACTTTGTCTGAAATGTAAACATTGTAACGAATGTCTCAGACTTTGTCTGAAATGTAAACATTGTAACGAATGTCTCAGATTTTGTCTCAAACACTGAAACGAATGTCTCAGACTTTGTCTCAAACATTGCAATTAATGTCTGACTGTCTCAAACTTAAAAATTGAAACGACTGTCTCAGACTTTGTCTCAAACAAACATTGAAACAAATGTTTCAGACTTTTTCTCAAACGTAAACATCCCAAAAATGTTGTCTCAAACTCATAATCTAAATCTGAGCCCGGCAGCAGCATTTCTATCCAAATGGACAGAGAATGATTTTTCAGGACTCTGGTAATACAGAAGTGGTTAAATATCATTACTCTCACTGTGAGGTCACATCCACATTGACTGGCCCTGTGAGTGGAATGGATGACACACACCCTCTCTCTCTCTCTCTCTCTCTCTCTCTCTCTCTCTCTCTCAAAAGGCAGAGAGGCTCAAGTCTGGCTGCAGTCACGCACGGCAGGATTTACGGGCGGAAAATTGCAACTCTTGAATGGAGAAGGTGAAAAGAGGAGACAGAGGCCAAGATAAAGATGAGAGAGGCGTGAGAGGAAGGCAGACAGGCTGAGAGACTGAGACAAGAACAAGAGCGAAACGAGGGCTCCACGGCTGCTCTTTTATTGCTAACACTGCAGAAAACCTGACCAGTAAATACCAGCGCTGGCTTGTGAAAACTCACCCAATTAGACACGGTGGCCATTTCGCTTATTACACCACATGTCAATTAGGCAATTAGTCAGACATGTGCCCCGACCCACAAAAACATGTGAAAATGGGTCTGTAAAGATACCTCAGAGCAAAGGAGGGGAAATAAGATCTGGTGGACTTCAGCTATTCTGCTGCCACATCTTTGTTAGACATTTACTGAGAAAAGTGCACAATGATGCCATCTCGCACCTAATAACTGCTAAACTAATGCGGCTAAACTTAGCTTGGCATTGAGAAGTCGGTGAGACAAAACAGATCTGGAATGACAGTCCTGTTAGCAACAAACTAGCCTACAAACTTAAAAATGATGTTTCTCTTTCTCAAAATTAACTTTAAGGTCCATTTAACTACTGTGTGGATTTGCAAAACTCACTGTTTCACTAAAATTCACTGTTATAGGGTCTTTTCTATAGTTTAGCTCTAACTTACAAGTGAGAGCATTAAGCTTACTGACCACTAGCTGTGGTAATTACACTGTCAGATCAGACACCAGTCCAGTGTCGTGGCCTTTAAATGTGAAAATCAATCATGTGGTCTGAAGGCCTGGAGACTGCTAACCAAACTTTTATATACCAGTGTAGCCGATAAATGTGTGAAAATGCTCATTTGGTCTCTATAAACAAAGAGTGCTCTTACCTGAGTGTTCACACCTATCTCATAAATATTCCATCTAGAAACCACTGAATGAGGAAAACAGAGTGTCACCTCACATTAGTTAAGCTTTAGAACTAAAACCACACTGTGGAGTCCACAGAGAACAAAAACTGGCAGTGTTCTCTCTGGGTGGGTAGATGGCGCTCTCACTCTCTCTATCACTCACACATTGCAATGCCTGCTGGCTCAGGTGTCTACTGATTGGTCCATTCGGAGCTGGGAATCCTGCGTTTTCCAGTAACAGTGTCTCAGCGGTAGTTAGAAAAGAGGTGGTGGCCATATCACATGCAACAGAGGAGGCTTGTGCTTGTCTTCACCCTCCTAGAGTCAGGGACAGTGCAAAGTGATGAGGAGAGCCCCCCCTAGTGGATGGGATGGGCTAATTGGCTACTACCACATTGGGAAGAGGAGAAAATTGGCAAAAAAAAAAAAAAGATTTTTCATGTTATTGTAACTGCTGCACTACAACAGGAGTGAAGACGTCACAGCAGCTTTATAGTTTGCATATTTTGTATATGACAACATATACAGTAATTTACTAATATGCTGATTGGCTCTTTGGACTGACAGATGACTGTACTACAGTTGCCATGTTGATCCATCCCTTCTGGACATGCCCAGAACACCTCACCAGGGAGGCTTCCAGGTGGCATCTTAACTAGATGCCCGAACCTCCTCTCAACATGGAGGAGCAGTGGCTCTACTCCGAGTCTCTCCTGAATGTCCAAACTCCTTAACCTCAACCTGTAAATGAGATCCCGGCTTACACTAGTCGCACTTCTTAAACTCCCATAAACAGTTCACAGTCTAAGACTAATCAAAGCTGACTAAGGTAGTGTTTTAGTGACAACTGTTGGATTGTGTTTATTGCCTCAGATTGTGTAAACAGATGTGATATAATGTATGATGCTAAAGCTTTGGTCCATACTGGTTTTGTGCTGAAATTCTCTAATTCAGATGGTACAGCTGTGAAATAGTTAAATAGGTGTGATTATAGATAGCAGGGATGCTACCACTTAAACAGCCTCATATTTCTGCAGTAAACAGGCGAGTCATCAGTATGTGACAAATGATATACAGGCTGGGCTCAAACTTTACAAATACAGCATAAGCCATGATGCCCAGATGGTAGAAAGGGGGCATCTGAGGATGACAACTTGTCTATAAGATAACAGTACTGTGCTGCTGTTGCCTGACACACATCATCTAAACAGCAGCAAAGGAGGGATGCAGAGGAAATGGGGGGGGGGTGAGGTAGGAGGGAGAGAGAAAGAGAGAGAGAGAGAGATGGAGAGAGATGGAGGAAGTAGTGCTGAAGGACAATGGAGGGAGGGCGGCTAACAGGAATAGAGGAGTGAAAGAGAAGCCGGGCTTCGGGGAGCATCGAGGGAGTTGTTTAAGGAGAAACAGTGTCCGTTTGTGGCCGCTGATAATACTTTCCATTCAACAGGGCTCACAGCGCACTGATTCCTCTGATTGCAGCCTGGCGCCCTGCTGGCGAGCCTCAGAGCTGAAATTAAATCCACTCTATTCAGTTATAAATTATAATGCTCTATAAACAACACCCCCACTGGGAAAAAGGGAGAGAGGGGTGAAGAGAAAGAGAGAGAGACAGTAGGAGAGAGAGATGCGAAGCAGGCAAAGTGATAAAAAAGAAGAGAAGTGAGGGATGAGCAAAGGAAGTGTGTTTTGTTCTAAATGAGGAGCCAAAGCACGAAGGACAAGAATCTTGACTGATGCAAGTACACAACAGTGGAGAAATTTATTAAATATTAATTACACTCACACTATCTATCTATCTATCTATCTATCTATCTATCTATATATATATATATATATACACCAGTCAAAAGTTTGGACACATTCATATTTGGACATTCAGCGTTTTTTCATGATTTAAAAATGTTCTGCATTGTAGATTAATACTAAAGTCATCTAAACTATGAATAAACACATGTAATTATTTAGTAAACAAACAAGTAAACAAACCAGAATATGTTTATATTTTACATTCTTCACAGTAGGCACCTCTGGCTTAGATGCAGCTTTCTTGGCATTTTCTCAGTCAGCTTTATGAGGTAGTCACCTGGAATGGCTTTCAGTTAACAGTTGTGTCTTGTCAAGAGTTCATGACTTGCATTTCTTGCCTCTTAATGTGTTTTGAGACATCAGTTGTGTGTCTACTTTGAAGTAAAATCTAAAATCATATTTAAAAAAACATTTTTTTTAATTGAGTTAATTTCAGGGTCTGTAATTAATTAATCACAATTAATCGCAAACCTGTTGTTTATATCAACACATTAAACATTTTCAATTTAAAAAATCCTTTTGCTACTAAAATTTTGAATGAATAGACATACAGTATATGCTTAACAACAAACATGTTTATTGCTTTTGATTTTTTTTTATTGTTATTAAACCAACAGATTTGGCAAAACGTTATAATATTTATTCAGATTTCAAGTATTTCAGGAACCCCTGAGTGTTTAACTTATTTGAAAAATAAAAAAATAAATGTAGGCAGCACAATAGACAATCATGATAACACCATTTCTTGTACAGAACTGTAAAAATTAAAAATAAATAAAATAACTATACAATACTGCGACTCTTGTGATAGTTTAACATCTTGTCATCTGGTCTAATGTGGGCTGGCTAAAGAGTTTATTTTTTACCGCTGTTGGGGATGCTGACATTAGCTGTGGAGCCGGCTGTGCTTGCCGCAACATGTTTGACATTGAGATGGTATTTTAGGCTTGAGTAGCTTCGGTGATAAGCAAATTCCTTTTTAAACAACTTGCATACAACAATAGTCTTTTCGAAAAGTCCCATCAGAATGTTTTTTAAAGCTAAAGTTGTCCCTCAGTGGACCAAGAGAAGCGGCTTCGTAGTCCATTGTTGCAGTTTGTCGATGTCGCTTGTCCATCATTGTTGTTGTTTGCGGATGTCGCTTGTGCATCAGATTTACAGGCATGCTAGAACATGCAAATACAAAGGTTTCAGCTCCAAACTTTTAAAAAATGTGATTAATTGCGATAAAATTTTTAACGCGTTAAAACCTTTGTAATTAATTAATCAAAATTAATGCGTTAAAGTCCCGGCCCTAATATATATATATATATATATATATGTAAAATATTCTTGCTAGTACAGCAGAAGTATTTTTTTAATAAATTAGCTTTATTTGCTCATATTTCAAATCAAACATTAAAATCACCTGATCTCTATATGATGAATGCAATTACATCACCAAACGTCCAATTAAAAATACATGAACACATCTTATATGAAGAACACACTTAAATATGTCCGTTTTTATACACATTTTAGTGCATTTTTTAATTTATTGATTTGACCAAACTGAAAACATAATTTTTTAACCTCTCCCACCCACCCACTGTTACACTCAGTAAACAGCAGCTGTGCATTAACATGTGTACTAACTTAATTGTACTAGATTCTGTGTTAATTTTGTTTTATATTGACTCCCTGACTCAAAATAATCAAAGACAAATGATGGAGAGATAAATATGCTCCTTTGTCCTGAAAATGCGAATGTAGTGAAGCTTTAAGGTGTATGATTGGACATTCAGGACCATATATTAAAGGATTATATTACAGGATATAGATAAGACAATAGATTATAGGAAGTCAGCAAGAATCCTTATTACAACTTTATTAGAAGCTCATATCAAACAGGACTGAAGTAACAGGTGATCATCCTTTGAATGTAAAACTTAAACTTTTTTTTTCAGGCTCTCGCACTCTCGAGGGTTAAATTAATGTTTATGTTTTATTTATTTATTTATTTATTTATTAATTTATTACTTTTTGTTTTATGAAGATTTTAATGAGTCTTACTGTTTGTGAATGTGATGTAATGGCTTACAAGTCAAAATTCTCTTTGAGAGACAACAATAAAGACTGAACTGAACTGAAATGAACATATTGGACCTTTAAGGGGGCATTTTCGCTGTGTAGAACATAGAAAGTAGCAGATACACAACTGAATATCTACATAATGAAGTGGTGAAACGGTGTAGACACAAGGTAGGCAGCAAATACACACACACACACACATATATATATACAGCGGAGGAGTGAGTGAGCGAGTGAGAGAAATGCTTGTTCCATTGCCAACTCTGTTTGAGAATCAACACAGCGTCCATCCTGCTCACTGGGGGCCCTGCGCCACACTGCCGCCACCTTTGTCTCCACTGTTGTCCAAAGTCTGGAGCTCACAGCTTTTGAGCAGTGAAGCGGGTCAGTATGGAACTCTGATGAGCCTGACCACCCCAAACACACACACCCACACACACACACACCACTACTCTCACAGGCCTGCCCGCTGACACGGAAGAGAAGGAGAGCATGGAGCGCCTATTCAATGACCAATCATAACTAGAAAAAAAACAGAACAAGTCTTTCATTTCTCTAAACAAAAACACACTGTTTTGACATTTACAGTCGGTGTGTGCTGAAGCCTGGAACCGAGTCAAACGAACAGATCTTAATTACAGACAGTGTTAAAATCCCAACATTTCCGACCTCTAATTACTGCACGCAAACACTCCAGAGCACAGCTAACACTGCCTCGACCTTTAACTATTTACAACACTATGTACTCTCTGACATCAGAGGCAATTTCAGCTGCTTTGTGGAAATCCAATCACAATTAGTCACTCAGTATGCACTCACATAACGGACCCAGTACAAAAACCCTTCAGGTTGTAGAATGAGGATGTTGAGTATTGTGGGGCTGATGTTATTTTGTTGTTGAGATCATGTCATGGAAGAAAAATCACTGTGTGGTTTGAAATTTCAGGTGAATTTTCACTTGCCTGGAAGGATACATCACCACAATGTCAACTAATTGTCTCTGACAAGTACACTTGATGTAAGACAAGGATGTTGGCTGTTGCCCATCTTATTGCTACTTGCCATTGAGCCTGTTTTGAAGACATCGATAGCCCAATAACAAAATTGGATCCACTTTACTTCTTGGACACAGCTGGATGAAATGGACTTTGAAGAACTGGAACTGGCTCTTCTTTCCCAACAACAGACGTAGGAGAAGACTGGCTAAAACTCAGAACACCTGGGCCTCAACATCCACAAGGAGAAGATTAAGAACTATACGATCAATAGAATAGCCCCATCACATTAATAGCTGAAGTGCTAGAAGTACTTCTCATATCCTGGAGCACTGTAGATATGAAAGCAGATGCTGACATTAATGCGTGGTGAGGGGAGGGTAGCTGTGCTCCAACTGAACAATATAATGACCTGAAAATCAACACCAATATCTACACAATCATGAAGACTGCTACTTTATAGAACAGCTCTAAAACCAGTCCTACAATGTGATGAGAAACCTAACATTCATGAAAGCATGCCTCAGAAGGATTTGCCATCTCATAATTAGCAAGGTTGCAACCAAAGGAAGAGATTAATGAGATGGAATACAATTGGACACAATTCAAGAGATGTCTTGAGAGGGATCTTCACTGGCCTATGACCCAAACGGGGTCAAAGGAGATGATGATAAGTAGATTAGATGTGAAAGAGTGACTTGTTGCAATGCAGTGAGTATGGACAGCGTAGTGGATAACATGGCTAGAAGTCTGGAAAACCTGAAAGGAAATAAACCATCAATGCATTTGAAAACCATCGTAAGGTGGCTTCAAATAGCAAATGGCAAGAGCACCTAAAAAGATCTTTCACCACACCACACAGTATCCTTTCCAGTAAAATGTATCTGATAAATGACTATTTTTAATATATTATTTTTATTATAGTTATTGCTAAGAAGCTAAAAAAACTAAAATTGTAACACCTAGTCCTCCTCTGAGGCTCTGAAGCTTCCCCTAAAATACACTCTACAGCATGCTTAAGGCAGAGCCTGATGTCAGCAGTGTAAACGCGGCATCTGTCTGGTAGCACTCAGTAAAAATAGCAGCAGTAACCGGTCCAGCTGTCCAATCACAGAGCTTCTGTTCACCTCCCAGCCAATTACAGTGCGATTGGCAGAGCAAACAAAGAATTATTGGTTGTTAAGTTGGCCTCGTTCTCATCTCTGAACTACCTTCCCATTTGCTGAAAAAGAACACAACATCTGCAAACACCTGATACACGTCCAGCACCCCGCTGCCATACACTCTTGTTAAATTGTTACCACCTTTCACTAAGCCAGCACTGACAATTAACAACACTGCCCTTCACTTCAAAGGCCGCTGTGCCTGTAGGTTTAACCTTCCTGCTCCTGAAGATTTGTTTTTGATTTTCACATGGTCCCGAGGCACTTTCAACCCTCCTCCCCTCTCAGGCCCTCACTCCTCAGCGGCTACAGTTAGCTGAGCTACTGGAACAGTTCAAACAATGTGAATATGGAGCTTTGGGCACAATCATGAAGACATATGTTTATACAAACTCCTCTGTGTCCTTTATTCATCCCTCAGCACTGACCTGCACTGCTCTATGTGTCCTTTATTAATCCATCATGCCTCACATAGACATCCATTTATTTTCAACAACACCTAGCATCCACCTGCCAAAGCCCAAACAACCAATCAGTAAACATTCTGTACACCAAGGCAACTGCCTAGCAACACCACAGCAGCCACTTAGCAACGGCCTCGCAACCACATAGCAAAAGCCTAGCAACCAACTGCAATACCACAGCAACCACTTAGCAACAGCTTAGCAACCACCTGGGATACAATAGCAACAGCCTATCAATGACTTAGCAACACCACCTAGCATAGGCAGTTGCATGTACCAAAGTGTCAACTACTTTAAAAACTCTAACATTGTATAAGCAGATATAAGCAGATTAAGCAGATATACGCAAATTCACAATTTCTTGTGACAACACAAAAGCAAAACTTTCTGTAATATGAGCCCTTTAAAAATGGCAGACTGGGTGTCGTTTGTAGAGACCACTCCTCCTGTTTCACACCAAAGCTTTACATGTTGAGAGGTGTCTCAGTCCTGTCATAGTGGGCAGTAGGTGTAGTGAGCGCCCTTCAGCAGCGAGATGCGGGCTGTGTTTCTGTCCGTCTGTTTCACGTCGGCCTGCGGAGTGCACGGGGCAGTAGCATGTGAAGCGGCATCTCACTATGGCCCCCACACATGCCCCCGCAGCGCCAAGAGGGAAGTAGAGCAAACGCATCTGTGAATTAAGACTGGGGCAGAAGGGCCCGTTTGATTGTGTGTGATTGTGTGTGTTTGTATGTGTGTTTGCACACAGATGGGGGGGGTGGAGAGGATTTGTTAAGAAGAGAGAGTGTGTGTGTGTTTGTATGTTGCTCTTTTTCAGTAAGCAGCCCCCGCTGTAGCCCCAGGATGTGAGCTGTCACTTCAAATAGCTGGTGATGAGGCACAGAGCTGTCAGGAAAGGTGGAAGGCCCACAACAGGGGAGGGAGAGAGAGAGAGAGAGAGAGAGAGAGAGAGGCTGGTAGAAAGGATTTCACAGGGAAAAACGGTCAATCGTCAAACATGCAGGGAGAACAAAGTAGCGAGCAATAAGAGAGCGAGAGGGAGAGAGAGAGAGAAAGAGAGAGGGAGTAATGAAGAGTGAAGAAAACGCCACTGTCACTGAAGCATCCTGAGTGGCAAAGAGCCTCTGTTGTGAGAGTGCGAGTGAGAGAAAGCAGCCGCTCTGGAAAAACGTTCTGACTATGAAGTGCATGTCATTCACTGTATGTGCTAATTTTCTTATGCGGTCACTTGTCCCAGATGTTAAAACTTCATCGTAACAATTGATTGAATTTTGCATTTTGGAAACATAAACTCTTTTATAGACCACAAACAGCTTCGGAACAGACGGAAATTGAAAATAAAAGGAAAAACCGCTCACATTTCCTGCCTTTAAGAGTCGACGTGGAGGCCAGGGAGCGCTACTGCGAGTTGTTTATCATTACAGCAAAGCGACATCTTATTCATCTATATTCTAAATAATGAAGTGCCCATTAGTGGCTCGAGCAGATGGCACAGCAATGCTGGTAATGTTTTCTGAGGTTGAGCTTTATAGGAGGTGGTTCCCAACCAACTAGTCACATGATTATATGAAAATCAGAGTGCGCACTTCACTGCTTTCTCGTAAAAGATTCATGTCTTTACAATACATTAAAAGGCATGTTTCATTCACTGCCATTGGCTTTTTAACAACCAGACTGGAAATAGACACTTACAAAGGCATTATTACATGATTAAGCACTGTTTACCTAATAAAGTGTGGTTGGATCTCCTCTGGTTCTGAAGTATAAGATGTGTTTTCTGACATTTCTTCAGTGCTAAGCTGAGCACAGTGTGATTTAACACAATACAAGAATGATTTAGCTCATCATCATCACTGTACTAGTGTGTCTACAAAAATTATCATTTTATGTAAAAAGTTATACACAGTGGAACCTTGACTTGACTCAGATAATCTAATCAACTCGTATTTTCCAAGAGCCTAAATCTGATTCATGAACATGTGAGCTTATGGCACCCATCACTAGGTGGCCCAGCAAGCGTTCAATTCACATTATCTTGAAAAAAATCCGTGAGTATGATGATGATTACGTTAATTGAAAAAAGTAGCAATTAATTGTAGCGATAAAGTGTATCAGTTTGTAAATTAAAGTTAGCAATCATTTGTAGCATTAAGTGTGTAGCGAGTAAGTTAACTTAAGAGACTTAAGCATCAAATGAAAACCGCCAACCTCCTCCAGCCAATCTCCTCCACCTCCGCCTTCAAGGTAAATACACTTAATAACACCAGCTTCTTTCTTTACATTTTCTTTTTTATGTATCATAATTTTTACACATTATTTGTTATTTATAAAGTACATATTTCATATTTCATTTCAATTTAATGGGAAAATTTTATTTGAAATATGAACAACTTGAGTTACGAGCTTGGTCACAGAACAAATTAAACTCATAAGTCAAGGTTCCACTGCATTTTATATTTATTACATGCAAAGTGACTCTTTTTAGTTTTAACTCTCTGGAGTCAGCGCTCCTGCCGGTGGCATATTAAGAAAATTTAGCAAAAACACTTATATATCGGTAAGATTTTATCCTAGAAACAAAACTAAACAAACACGGAAACCTTAAAGGGTCTAATATTCAAACATATATAGCTTGAGTCAAAATATATTTTTAGATATTTGTGAGAGGAGCTTAAATATGCAGAATTTTTCAGAGCGAGTCAGACAGCTGCACATTTTTTGCCATCAAATGACGTAATCTGTCATTTATATGATAATGACATGGTAATTCCATTCCATTTCATTGGTGGATTACCAGCCGTGGGATGTGTGCAATGTGCAAAGACTTTGAATCAAACAGAACAGCTCTCACCTGAACAAAGACCTCTCACCTTCTGTGTTCACACCTATCTCATAAATATTCAAGCTAGGAACCAGTGAAACACAGTGTTGTCTCACATTATTTAAGCTTTAATAATAAAAATAAATAAATAAAACCACATATAATGTCTAAAAACTGCAATGAGCAGTGTGTAGCCAACACCTCTGTTTATTCAGTTCTGAGCTCAAAAGTCTTGGCTAGAAATGTTTAGAGTGTTTTTTCAAAATATATCAGCAAGTCTGAAAACAGGTTTTTGTAAAGTCTAAGTTTAGAGCAGATTTAATCAGAATATAGATTTATGACACTCTTACTGTTTTGATCTGTTGTTGCTGAGTTTGTGCTGAAGTAAAGCCTGTGTAACAGTTTGGGAAAAATAATTTTAGATGTGTGTAATTTGTAAAAAGTCAGGGCATGTCAGACTACATCAGAGTGTCTGAAATACCCTCAGACTGCAGGGTTAATGTTTATTTTTAAACACGTTTGAATGCTGATACTGTTTAAATAGTAATTTACTCAAACTCAAAAATGCTAATATGAGATTATTAAGTTATGAGCCATTTTGATCACCAACAAAACCAAAAATGGCTTGAAATATGTCACTTTAAGTAGTGAATATAAAATAAATGGCTGAGTCAAAAAGGTTTGAAAGAATTGATTTTAAACCATTTTCAGAAAAGATAAAAGAAAAGACTCAGTGAATAATCCATGTCCCATCCCCAGTAATGATTCTTTATAAGAAACTTTCACCTTCCTTAAGAATATCGGTCCTAATTTTCTTTGATGTCCAAACACATCAGCAACCAATCGCTGCAGCTGCTCTTCTCTTGGGGGCGGCCATATTTGTTGCACTGCAGTCATAAATGAACTGACGTAACACGTTCAGACCTGCACAGCAGAAAGTGTTGCTAAGACATTACAGCCAAAAGAAGTTATAATAAATCTAAACTGCTGATAATTTTGGACTCTTTTAACTTTTTTGAATGACAATTTTTCACAATATTCTTATGTTTTAATGTGGCACTGAACAGAAAGAGAGACTAGTTCTTATTTAGTGTTCCTGAGCTAAAATACAACCATACATGTATTACACTGAACAGAATGGTGCCTAATCACAAGCCATGATATTTTCTTTAGCCTATTTTAAGACTAAATAACTACCACGTACGATAAGTCCTCACATATGTACAGAACACAATCTGGAAATATTGGAAGCTTTAAGCAACTCATTTACATGGACTTTGAAATACGGTGGTTATTTTTCCTTTTTTCTCTGCTAGTCACAAGTGAGGGTGCTGTTCAAGATCTGACCTTTATGAAAGGCACGCCGTGACCCACAAACACATGGATTTAAGAAAGTCCCACATAACGGGTAGAGAATCCTGCCACTAATTTAAGCCTTTGCGCCACTTTAAAGACGGACCGATTTAACTTTGATGAAAACGCCACTGCCTCTCACAATGTGTCTTTCAGCTCGGCACTTCTGCACACCCCTGATCACAATGGTGTGTTTGGAAGCTCTTCAGGCTCCGCCACAGAGCTCTCTGTACCAGTGTGATGCTTGGACTGCCAAGGCGATGCTCTCTTCATATGAGTGCTGGAGTCTTCCCGGCGTGAACTGCTGAATTAATCATTGTGCGATGGAAAAAGGAGAATTTTTTTTCCTGCTTCACCGCACACCACAGCCGAACGAAGCCCAGCTCCAGCCTCACAATAATTGAAGTGCTCACGAGAGATCAAAGCAGCAAGTTTGGTTACATCTGCGTGGGGAATTCCCCTCAGAGAGAGAGAGAGAGAGAGAGACAGAGGGAGAGAGAAAATAGCATGAGATAGAGAGCAGATAAGGAGAGAAAGTGAGAAAGGGAGAAGGAGGGACGGAGAGAGGAGATAAAGAGGGAAAGCGAGAGAGAAAATCATGAGAAAGGCAGAGTGAGCAAGTGAGAAGGAGAAAATAGGGAGAGAGAAAGAATAGCATGAGAGAAAGAGAATAGGGTGAGAGAGAATGACTAAAGAATGAGAGAGAATAGCGAGAGAGAGAGAATAAGTGAGAAAGAGAAAAAGAGAAAGAATCATGTAAGAGAAAGAGAGAAGAGTGAGAGAGACAGAGACGAGAGAACCCAAGAGAGAATAGTGTGAGAAAGATGGAAAGAGGAGAGAAACAGAAAAAGAGAAAAAGAATAGTGTTAGAGAAAGAGAGAGAAGAGTGAGAGAATGAGAAAGAGAGAGAAACAGAAAAAGTGAGAAAGCGAGAGAAAATCATAAGAAAGGCAGAGTGAGCAAGTGAGAAGGAGAAAAGAAGAGAGAGAAAGAGTGAGAGAGAAAGAACAGCATGAGAGAAAAAGAGAGCGAATAGGGTGAGAGAGAGAATGGCAAAAGAATGAGAGAAAGAGAGAACGGCATGAGAGAGACAGAGATGAGAGAACACGAGAGAGAATAGTGTGAGAAAGACGGAAAGAGGGAAGAGAAAAAGAGAGAGAAAGAATCATGTAAGAGAAAGAGAGAGAAGAGTGAGAGAGACAGAGACAAGAGAACACGAGAGAGAATAGTGTGAGAAAGACGGAAATAGGATAGAAAGAGAAAAA
>BRDA01065818.1:0-11508 GCA_036984385.1 Crenuchus spilurus | reverse complement strand
AGACGAGAGAACACGAGAGAGAATAGTGTGAGAAAGACGGAAAGAGAAAAAGTGAGAGAATGAGAGAGAAAAGCATGAGAGCGAGAGACAAAGAGGAGAAAGAGAGAATGAGCGAGATAATAGCATGAGAAACAGAAAGAGATATATAAAGAGAGAGAGAGAGAGAGAGAGAGAGAGAGAGCAGAAATGTGAGTAAGTGAATGTGAGAGTGGTAGTTCATCGCAATTCAAAAATGACAAAATGCCAGGGATTTTGCCCTCCATCCCATCACAGTATCACTCCTCCTGCCTCATTAATTAATCTGTAAGGTTTCTGTAGATATTCAGACACAATATACATCACCAGACTCCGTAACCATTCACACGTTTTCTTGTAGCACGTCTTGATCATTTTAAACAGTTCAATTTTTAAAAAGGACATAAAAGCATTCTAAGCATCTGAGTTTTAAAATCAATGTTTCTTCCTTCCTCACTGAGGGAGTGATGTTTTATTAAAAGCCCATCCAGGAATAATCAGATTATATTACAACTTTATAATCTTACAAAATGTGGCTGTTCTGTACTCCTATACATGCCATTTAAAAACATTTCTAAATCTAAAAGTGATCAACGTTCATGCAACATATGCCAAGTGTCCAAGTGATGTGAGAACGTCATTATTAATTGCCTAATAAATACCATAATGCACATTAGATTAACATAATCCCAAGAGATTAAGACTTGAGAGATGCTGACGTAGTCAAAATAAAAATGTGGTAAAATAAAAAAACACCAGTGCAAAACTCAACTCCCATTTAAAACATCACCTTTCTCTACGTGACTCAATTGATCTTGGAATTTGTTGGGAAACTTTCAAAGTGAGTGCAAGCTGGAATGAAGTGGGGGGAAAAAAATCCTCAGCATAGGCTAGAATAACAGTCTGGCCGAGGCGCTTTAGAAACATCTGTATCTAATTACAAACTACATCCTACCAGAGATTCTGAGTAACAAGAACAACGTGGGCAAAGCTGAGAGTTCAGTAGTGATGTCAAACGCAGGTTCTACAGAACATCGACTGAGATATTTCATTAGGGCCTTGGCCCCGCTGTGAATAACAGCAGCTTTTGGGGAGCCGATCCCTCCACATAGGAGCCTCCACACAGGCTGTGTTCACACTGCAGATAAACTGGATTAGTTTCTGTTGAGATGACTGTCTGCACTTATTTGTTAGTGATCAGATCAGATTTGCGTGTCTGGACACGTGCTTGGAGTGCTATGGTAACAGTGCAGGCATCAGTAACTACAGCCACACTGGTGATGATGGGGCTTCAAGGTTGCCAGGTTCACAGTTTTCCAGCAAAATTCAACTATTTATTGTTATAAATTTCAAGGGCGGTTGGGTGTCGGTTTTTGGATTTTAAAAATGTACAATGATAAAAAACTCTTAAAAGGAGATGCCTTAGGTAGATTTTCTAATATTAGGAGACTCTGATATATCTGATATAGATTAAAGAGAGTAGAAGGAAAAGTATTATGTTTTAACTATGTAAGTATTTTCTCATCCGTCACTGTTTACATTATGGGGATAATAATACATTTTCATACCTCCACACTGTTTTAAATACTAAAAACAACCTTACAGTTATGTAAACATTTTCTTACATGATTACACACATGTATGAAATGCTTCAAAAGTATATAATACAAAAAATGAATTAAATAAATGACAAAGTAAGATTAAAATATGATTTAAGAGTATTATAACTTCCCTCAAACATCTGTGATTGGAGTAGATTTTGGGTTTTAAGCTTTTTTAGGGCGGCTTTCTGTCAGACAGTGCCCAGGAGAATATTTCAAAACATGGCAACCAGGGACTGACTTGTGGCGCTCTTCTTGGATCACCGCACTTCCATCACTCTGGATGTGATGTCACTTTGTCAGTACCGCGAAATACATTTTGAAATCCGATTTGAAAGGCCAGAACATCCGGACTGGATCCGGATCTGAACAAATACGATTTTACTCAGATTTCAAACCCCCTCCTGATTTTCCTGATTATTGGTTGTCCAGATTATCAAAAATCAATTTGGATAGGCCAAAAAATTGGGATTGAGCTAGCAGTCTGAACATAGCCTTGGAACCTCAAACAACAGCATGCTCTATTTGTCCTGCTGTAAATCCTCAGTCAGTCAGCCAGCAGGTTGTGTGTGTGTGTGTGTGTGTGTGTGTGTGTGTGTGTGTGTGTGTGTGTGTGTGTGTGTGAACATTCTGCATCACTTCAAAGCTAAAACAATCAAGAGAAGCCCATACAGGGAGTGCAGAGCTTTTTATAGTGCAGAAAAAACACACCGTCGCGTTATCGTTAATTTAGTCTCAGAAGCAGTGATCATGACTTCAAAAGGACACGGAAGTGAACTTGACCAGGTCTCGTCTCCACTAAGAGGCTGCGTTATGGAGAAAACAACTAACTGCAAATTGAGCATGTCTCATTTGTTTTTGTGCCTCCTTGGACGTGGGGAGTACAGAGATATCTCACAAAAATATACAGAATTGGACATAAATGCACGAGCACGCAACAGATTTGAGTGTCTATTCAGGCCAAGTTTCAAGATGTTCTGGTCAGTTTCTGTGACCTCCACCCAACCTTCTCCTGACGCTGCAGTTACCAGCAATAATAAAATCATCCATGCATTAGACTGCCCACACTGCAGCGTCTGTCTGAATTTGTAAGTTGAGGGCTTTTAAACAGCAACTACATTTTGAAATACATGTAAAATGTTGAAGGTTTGTGTAAAAGAGCCCTTCACGCTTCACAATGTGGCAGTTTAATGATTTGTAATACAGTCATACAAGACCATTATGTTCACCCCTGGGTTGGCATGAACTGGGGCCGGGTTGGCACAGATGCCGCATGAGAGGCTTTACTGCATGTATAAATAAGTGAGCACACTAGTCAGTTGTAGCAGAGTGTAAAACCATCATCATGGACAAAGGATGTGATGTGACTGGGTACCAAGTATGGTGGTGGTAGGATCTCAGAGCCGCTGTAGTGAAGGTGTACTGAGAATGGACTTCTCGTACACTGAGTGCTTCCCAAAGAAGAAGAAGAAGAAGAAGAAGAAGAAGAAGAAGAAGAATCAGGAAGTTCATACACACACACTAGTGTGCACACATATCTGGAGCAGTGGGCAGCCACTTCTTCAAGGACACTTCAGTCATATTATTCCTGCTGGTTCTGGGGATTGAACTGGTGACCTTTTGGTCCCAAACCCACTAACCCTTAAGTCATGGCTGCCATCCAAAACAGTGGTGCCCCATGGATCATTGATGCCAGGCTCCGGCAAGTGGTACAGAGCACTTAATGTGCCACGGTGGACCAGTTACCCTCTATAATAAACACAAGAAAGTGTCAGGAATCACCACTGAGCACTCCAAGCCAATCTCCAGTACAGGAAAAGTAAAAGTAAAATGTATCTAACTTTCTTGTTCACTACCTTTTGCTGTCTTTGTGTCACTTTCACTAGTACTTTCACTTTCACTGGACAGCAGTCAAAGGTAATGACTGACCTCTTCTTCTACACTAGCATCTAGGGGATGCTACGACCGCAGCGCCCCTAGCGGTTGACATAATTGAACTAATTTACGCTACTCGTTACTTGGAATTTTACTCGTTACCTGGAACAAAAATATTCAGAGATCTTGACTCGTTACCTGGAATACTCGTTAGTAGGGATGCTCGTAAGTAAGGGTACCACTGTATTAGGAAGGTGGTCAAAACCTTTAATCGGAGGAAATGAACAAGATGAGTAGAAAGAAGATGGTTTCAGCTTTCTTTGGAAGGTATGTTAGAAGTGACGAATCTCTGAATATAAGTAATAGATGCTGGACTAGACTACAGAAGAGGTTGAAGTCCAAAGTTAAGGTCCAAATACAATACAAACCAGAGCTGAAGCATTTGCATGTCTGGCGCTCAGTTCTACATGTCCAGCGAGTGACGGGGTGATGAATGCGTGTGATGGGCAGCGTAGTGGAGCAGGCTGTGAGTGAGTGATCCAGTGTCATGGCAGGCTGCTAGTGCCCCATCACTGCTGAGTGGCTGGGAGCTATGCCCCCCGCGCCAGCCTGTCAGCCGTCCATTCCACACAGTGACAGAAGCAGCCTTCACCCACAGTGACACTGAAATGACATCTCACATGAACAGAAACGCCCTGAGATTTTCAATATTTTATACAGTCACCAGGGAGTGTGTGTGGGGGGGTGATTCAAAATGAGGACATCATGTGGATATGAAATGGATTACACATTCACTGAAATCATTAACCTGTAAAAGTTTAGAGTTTTTAATGCATCTTTATGAATCCATCCATCCATCTTCTTCCACTTATCGGAGTCTGGGTCGTGGGGGTAGCAACCCAAGCAAAGTAGACCAGTCCTCCCTTCTCCACAGTCACCTCTTCAAGCTCATAGGATTCCAAGGCCAGCTGAGAGATATAATCTCTCCACCGTGTCCTGGGTCACCTTTGTGGTCTCCTCCCAGTTGGACATGCCCAGCGAAGCATCCAGGAGGTGCCCAAATCACCTCAACTGGATCCTCGTGATATGGAGGAGGAGCGGCTCTACTCTGAGTCTTTCCCGAATCTCTAAGGGTGAGTCCGGACACCCTGAGAAAGCTCGCATATCCGCGATTATGTTATTTTAGGCACTACCCAAAGCTCATGACCAGGTGAGGGTTGGAACGTAGACTGATCAGTAGAGTTTTGCCTTCTGGCTCAGATCTCTCTTCACCAAAACAGACCGATACAGAGTCCACATCACTCTGTGGATGGATGCCACACTGATCCATCCATAGATCTCCCATGCCTTCTTACCCTCCCTTGTGAACAAGCCCCAGAGATACTTCAACTCCTCCACTTGAGGCAACCCAGAGAGAGTGCTCCACCTTGTTCCGGCTGAGTATCATGGGCTCAGATTCGGAGGTGCTAATTATCATCCCAGCTGCTTCACACTTGGGTCCAGTGAGAGCTGGAGGTCCTGGTTTGATGAAGCCAACAGGACCATATCATCTGCAAAAAGCTGATATCTTTACCTAGAACCTATTATTTAAATGTAATTAAACCACACTGCTCAAGAAATTACGGGAACACTTCAATTTTACATCAGATCAAGTGCCTCCCAACACCATCACTGACCCACCACCAAACTGGCTGGATGATGTTGCAGGCAGTGCAATGTTCACCATGGAGTCTCCAGTATCTTGTCACATGTGCTCAATGTGAACCTGCTCTCATCTGTGAAGAGAACCAAGTGCCAATGGCAGACCTGCCAACTCTGGCCAATACCAATTGAGCTGCACAGTGCATGCCACCCTCATGAACCAAGTTTCTGACATTTTGGTCAGACCCACGTACATTAGTAGCCCACTTGAGGTCATTTTGTAGGACACTAACAGTGTTCCTCCTCACAAAAAGAACAGAAGCTGGTTCTGGGTTGATGCCCTTCTTTGGCCAGTTCCCCTTGCGTAACAGCCCATGTTAAGATTAAGATGAACCAATTTAGCCAATGCGATTTTCACACAATGGAATTTGACCTCCACATTTAACCCATTCATGCAGTGAAACACACACAAGTGAACACACTAGGCTGTGAGAATTTGTGCCCGAAGCGGTGGGCAGCCCTTATCCACCGGCGCCCGGGGAGCAGTTAGGGGGTTAGATGCTTTGCTCAAGGGCACTTCAGTCATGTCCTGTCTGGGGATCAAACCGGCGACCTTCTGGTCACAAGACCAGATCCTTACCACTAGGCCATGGCTGCCCCCAAAAATTATGCAGTCAAGATTCCCACATTTGGGGAATTTGCAAAGGTCAGTACAGTGACTGAACCTCACTTTGGATGAGCCACCATGCTGATTATGGAATCACCCCTGTCAGGTAAGTATCTGTTCTGGTATCTCTTGAGACTGTGCTGGGAGACTTTCTTGCGACATGCCATCCTGGAGGAGCTGGACTACCTGTGCAACCTGAAAGGGCTGCAGGTACCACCTCAATGCTTCCAGTAGTGACAAGAACGCTAACAAAACTAGAAGAATCAGGAAGGACAAGGAGATTCCCTTTTGGGGGGTCTTACTGTTGCCTCTCCAGTGCACCTGTTGTTTAATTTGCACTGAAGCAGGTGAAAGGGACTCATAACCACTTACTGCACTAATATCACATTTCTGCAGTCGGTGACTGCACTTCGGGCATAATACTGTAAGACATTACAATCAAGATAACGAGATAAGTTCTGAATATTATAGAGGACTATAAGTGCATGTTCAGTGGAGAGAGGATTCACCACCGTGTGTGTTAGGCAGCCTGCAGTGCTTCAAGGGAAGCTCAGAGGAACAGGAATTAAGCAGCGCTGAAGTGAATCAGATTTGAAGCAGGACGAGCCGTCAGGATGAAGATTCTGCTGAGAGGAGACGATGCTCCTGTACGCCATCCACACCGGTCTGCCAGACACACCAATCCTGTCCACACACACACATCCCAAATGCTGGGTCTTACTCAGCTGTAAGCACTTTCAGCCATCCAGCGCTGCTGTCTGATCTCTCCTGACCCGGTTCTGTCTGTGTCATAGTCCTGGAAGGACGTCACTACAGAAGACAGACCTGCAGGATGAGCAAGTTAAACAAATAAAGCCTTTGTTTTCCCGGAAGAAGCTCAAAGAGCTTAGCCAGCTTGTGAATGAGCTAAATCAGAAAGCTCAAGTGAAGATGAGCTAATTCACATAAGACAGAAGTTTAGGATTAGTCGACGAAGGCGATGACACAATGATCAGAGGCCTGAGAGAGCGATGCTCTCTCTGAGAGGGTAGAGGACACTCTCTCCCCATCACTACTAATGTAATATCCGCTGGCTCAGGTGTCTGTTAGCTGATGTATCAGAGCTTCACCATCAGCAGCCGGAGCCCTGAGAGATGGTGCTCTCTCCACGTCAATCCCACTGTGATGCTGGCTGGCTCAGGTGTCTGTAAGCTGATGAATCAGAGCTGGGGATTCTTTCGAGAGTGTTGGCTGCCCAGCGATGATGTATCACCAGCAGTTAAAAAAGAGACAATGGCTGACTTCACATGCATTGGAGGAGGCCTGTGCTAGTCTTCACCCTCAGAGACATTACAAGCAATTAGAGCGGGATAATTGTTACGAAAAATACACCATGGCATATCAGTACTTGGGTTCTTGCAGGTTCCAGTGAGTTAAATTTAAGACTTTATTAAGACCTTTTAAGACCATTCTCAGTGAAATTCACGACCAACGTGACAAATTACCAGGAACATTCTAATGATCCCAGAAATTCTCAAAACATTTTTATTAATTCAGTTACAGAAAAGGACTCATTTAATTTACTGTTAGAACGATAATCGAAATAGTTATACATAGAGTTCTTTTTTTTATCACTGATCTCAGTTTGAAGGGTTTTGAGTTGCACAAACTTGCAAGAAAGGTTTAGCGTGCAGGAGAGATTTGTTTTGTATTTGTATTATATTCACAAGCATGTAAAAATCTTCTTGCTTGCTCAACACATCCGCGAGGGCTCAGAATTGTGGCACAAACATAACACCACATCCAATAACACCGGGAAAAGTCGCTAGGTTTGTCGCTAGTCGCTTTTTTGGGAAAAAATTCTGAAAACTCACTAAATATAGCAGCGAAAGTTGCTAACGGTGTTAGCCAACAGGCGTGTTAGCATGCCGTTATCATGGGATTTGTAGTTCCCACAACGGCAGCCCCCCCCCAGAAACACAGAATACATTTACACTGATGCATTTTGTAGACGTTAGCAGAAGTTAGCAAACTAACTTCTGATTAGACTACGCTTCTCTGGGTTTAAAAGTACAAATTTAAGACTAATTTTAGACCTTGGATGGATATCTATCCATTTATATGACTTTTTAAAGCCTTAAAGTTTTGAATTTTAGACTTTTTAAGACTTTTTAAGACCCCGCGGGAACCCTGAGTACTAATGGAAAATAACAAATGCTTATAAATAATTAATAAAAAATCATTTTAATTACAAAGAAGCAGTTAATTACTAAGCAGGCAGGTCAAATATTCAGCTATTAACATCAGTAAACTTACATATTAAGTAGTTTTGTCTGCTACAGCGAGACACTGCTACTGTTCTCCATCCTGTTTAGGAGGAAACTGTCCATGCACAGCTGCAGGGAGTGTTACAGAGATGCAGGCTTCTTCTTCTTCTGCTTGGCTGTGCTCTCCAAGGGCATGTGCTATGAGCCCAATCACTCACACATGATTTAAAAGCCAATTACAGTACATTGCTGCTGCTGTTGTAATTACCCACATAAAGTGAATGGTTTCTGTGGAAACTAATCACTAACAGAGTCCACAAAGACATGAGACAAGGAAAGACAATGAGTGACACACTGATGAAGTGACAGAGCTCTCTTTGCATCAACACATCGAAAAGGCCGTCAGTCATAATAATCATTTCTGATTCACAGCTCGTTAAAAAGATGCTCATAGAAAAAGGGATTTTATTATGACCTGAATTCAAAAATAATGCATGTGTTAATGCATATAGTACACAAATGTGTTATATACACACTGGCCAATTCATTAGGCACACTGAATCTACATCCATTGTCCATTTTTTTCACGTTTATGTACTTTTATATTTTATACCAAAACTTTCCTGCCAACAGTGCTGAGCTACAAAGTGGACCAACAAGGTAGGTGTGTGGTAGAGTGGACAGCTCTGCACTAACACACCACCACCACGTCAGTGTCACAGTGCTGAGAATGGTCCACCTGCTCTGTGGGGGGTCCTGATAATTACAAATATTTTATATAACAATGAGAACGGCACAGAAGAGCCAATGCCAGGTTCTGCCACCTCAATCTGAACTGTGCTTTGTGTACTGGCCCTGCTGTATGTGCGCACACACAACTGTGTGTTATGTGGCTTAATGAGGCTCCAGTGACCGGTGGAGACGCCCATGGTGTTGAGAAAGTGCCCGGAAAAGCCTGACTGCTGTTCAGGCCACTGTGGTGAAGTGACATTTACCTAATGCATCTCCAAACCTCTTAGTAATTAGTGGGCGGATGACAGTGATGCAGGGTGACTGGAGCAGGCAGAGCCGACTCTAAAACGAGCCCCGGCGCAGCCATGCAGGCGCTCGCTCGGCGCTGGGGCTCGAAGGCTCGGCCGCACTCGCCACTGCTTTGCGCCTCGATTCACGCCCTCCAAACAATGAGGTCGGCTCAGACGAGCTTTAATAGACGCGCTCTCTTCGGCTGTTGGTGACTTTTTCCTCAGCAGCTGCCGCCGGACTGGTTCTGCAATTACAGCTCGGGCCTCAGGCCAGAGGGAGGTGTGGAGTATCAGGCGTACGAGGGACCATTTTACGGTTCAGACCAGTACACTTCTGCGTAAAGTAACACACTCTCAGACAAAGCCGCGATCGGACGCAGTGCCAAGAGCAAGAGAAGCGGTCGCAGCAGTGTCCTCTGACCCATTTTCCCTGCGAACAAAAACCGGACAGCGTATTTATCCACATGCTCTGAATAGCCTGCGATGTGGCAGAGGCCTACTTAAGAGCAATAAAGGCTGACTGCTGAAAAGACGTGAGGTATGGGCCTTTTCCCTTTCTCTGGACATTAACCACGCTCCATATCTTTCTCTCCGTTTCAGAAAAGCGCCCTTTCTGCGAGACCCGATTCGCCTCCTTCTAAATTAGCGGGATTTGGACGAGGTCGCCTGACGTTCCTCTCTGACTGATGTCTTTTTTACGCTGTCATTATGTCCTCGGTTATGGCTTATAGTGTTTTCACTCCCATAAACAGCAGGGATAAGGATCCAGAGGGTGGATCCAAAGACAGAGCGCAGGGAAATGAACTGGAACTGCCAGTGAGAGCCTGCCAAAGGGTCAAGGAGGCTGGAAAGAGGACTGGCACATCACTTTCTATTGGAGTTGAGCCATAACTCGTCCCTTTCTGGGATTGGAAACAGAAAGAGGGGGAAAAACAACAGAACGGGAAGGCAGCAAGGGTTAACAGGAGCTCTGCGTGAAACCTGTTAACAAGTGAACGAGTGGAACACCCAGGAGGCTCTGAGACATTCCATCAGTGCCACGAGAAATAAACTAAAAGGGGGAATATTTCCTTTGGCCGGTGCTTTAGCTCCACTGCTCCATGGCTCAGGTTAACATGCACAGCTGCATCTTCATCATCCATACACACTTAACCTGTTTTATACATTAAAGTAATCGTTATGGGTTAATTAAGCAATTATTGGGCCAATTAATAGGTCTAACGCTAATAATCACATCGCAGTAATTAATCACATTTCGTCAATTCCATTAATGTTGACATATTGACTTTTAAACAACCTCTTTAGTGTGTAAGATGTATAGATGTACTCATATACAAAACCAGAGCTGCTTAAATGAGAGTTTAGGCCTAAAATAAAGCAGTTTTAACGTATTTAAGTGGACAATTTGTGTTTATTTAGTAAAAAATAATATATAAGCGTGTTACTGTTGTGTGGATGTTCACTGATTCCATAGGAAGTTGTAAGTGGATGCTGTGGGCAGACTGAGGTGATGAAGAGGAGGAGGAGGAGGAGGAATCTGAAGACTAGCCAGAATAAAGGTCTACAGAGTCCTCAGGCTAACGTGAGCCTGACGCTAGCTCACATCATACCTGTAATGGCACACAGAGCCTCTCCAGCCCAAGGCAGCTTCCCCACTCAGTCCCACTAAGTACCCCGTGTGCCACTTACAGTGAGGGCACTAACACTACCCCTCCCGATGCTTTTGTAGCCCCTCCCCCATCGAAAAGCGAGAGCGTTTGTTCTCTGCGCTCAGCAGGACGGCGCTGACGTCTGCACACGTCTCTACATCTGTCTGCACGCTCAAAGCAGTAAATATTTAGACAGGGCTCCTCATGTCTGTGAGCTAATTGAAAGAGAAAACGCAAAGCCAGTCCTGACAGGTGAGTGTGCCGGGCAGGTGCTCGGCTGCACTTTTCCGTGAGCGCCTGCTCGCTGCTGAAAAAGTGCAGGGCTCACCTAAAAGACAGCCCGTTCAGCCAAATTACGCATTTCCTGCAGCGCGTGTCGCTACGGCCGACGGCCCGTCAGCTCAGCCGCCTCGCGCCCGCCGCCGCACAGCGCCGGAGAAGTGAGGTGTTTTTAGCAAGCGACAGCACTTAAACCTCTCGCAAAGCAGGACTGCGGGTACAGCCTCAGCTCAGCCTCACCTCGGCCCGCTTCCGAAACTGACAAAGCACTGGCGCATGACTAAGTCCTGTGTTTCACACTCTCACAGCAGAGAGCGGTGCCAACCGGACTACACACACAAGCAAAGCGCCACTGAGGACTGTCCCACAATTCTCTGTTTGTATATTCTGTTCATATTGATGGCACAGAGGCCGTTTCATTCAGAGGCCTGACTGAAAAGTAGGGGGATTCACCATGACCCTGACCAAGATTAAACTGGTTATGATGGAGAGAAAGAGAGAGAGAGAGAGAGA
>BRDA01065816.1:0-25978 GCA_036984385.1 Crenuchus spilurus | reverse complement strand
GATTGGACAGAGAGACAGAGCTGTGATTGGACAGAGAGGCAGGCATTATTCAGGCCCTAACAGATGCACTGGTCATATTGGTGTCTGATTTTTTTTTTTTTTTTTTAAAGAGACCCCCCCCCACCCCCACCTACCCTCCATTGTTTTATGGAGACAGATGTAAACACTCATTGGTGCCATTGAACAATAAAGGCAGTGTTCCTCTTCTAGACTGGAGCAAGTGTTGTGTGTGAAGAAGAAGTGTATTTTTGTGTGTGTGCAGCTATTTATATCCACAGATACTGAATGTCCCTAAAATCTGCCCCCTTTACATGCACAAGCAGACTTCATACAGACAACCCCCACACACACACTTCTTCTCAGAATTTCTACCAGTGCTGTGTAGATAATGTTACACTGTTATGTATTGCATTGTTATTGATTGCATAATATTTTTATATTATTATTTATTATATTTATAATTATATTTATAATAAGAATTATTATTATTATTATTATTACTGTATGTAATACATTCAGCTTTCATTTAAACTTTTCTTGAACTGTTTCTAAACTCTCTCAGCCTGTCTCCTTTCTGCTCCACAGCGCTCTCCAGTGGTCTTCAGGGTCAGAGCACTTCATCAGTCAGCTCAGAGATCAAATCGGAGGACGAGGGTGACGAGAACCTGCAGGACAGCAAGGGGCTGGACTCCAAGAAGGAGGACCCAGACAGCAAGGAGTTGAAAGCTATAGAGAGGTCAAGATCTAGGTAAACGGTTTTAGTTGAGCGCTCGCTTCATTCAACTCCTTCACTGGACTTTGATGAAGTGAACGGTGTGCTATGAGAGGCAGCTAAATAGAGAGAGGATATCAAACGCCAAATAAAACTTAAGATTTCACCCAGAAAAATGATTATTTACTCACACACACACACACACACACACACACACAGACCTGATCCAATACTGATTTGACTCATCATTTAGAAACATAAAAATATATCATTATACAGTATATCACACATCAATCTTACACACACACACACACACACACACACACACACACATTATTCTGTTGTTCTTCCTGGTCTTGAGCCAGGTTTTAGCTGTCTCTCACACATAAGCATAGGGCCCAACCTCATTCCCAAAACATTCCTAGACAATTCCAGGATAAACTCCATGCATTCATTAGTAAAAGAGTTTATAGGTTTCCACCTGGAATTACCAATTTGGCCCAATCCGTCAGATCCCTGACCGTTGTGAAACTGCGACTGTTGCTGCTTTATCATGTTCATCTGTTTTTGTATTGCTGTGGTTTAACATGTTCTTTTCTGTGATTTACAAAGCAAAACTGTCACGTGATTGAATGTTATCAGCATGTGAAATTACATCAAAATCACATTACTGGCCAAATACAAGGAATAAGAGCCTTAATAGACAGAATAAACAAGAGTAAATAGGAGCTCAGGTGAGATTAGACATTTGCCAAAGTTTGATATTTCAAACCATGTAAGATAAACTGTAACTTTATAACCTTACTGGGGTTGGGTTAAATGGACATCCGGTGTCATTCCTTCTACTGGAGCTCCTCTGTGATTTTATTACCATCCAGATCCAACATGTCTGTGCTTTTCTCCTCCTCTGACTCAGAGCTCGTCGATTGTTTAGCTCTATCTGATACAACATCTCTGTAGATGTTTGTGATTGTAATATAAATATTTTGACTTTGTGTCAGAGTGCACAGATCCGCCAAAAACCTTCATCAGTCACAAGCCAACACTTATTGCTACTTTTGAAGAGTCACTCAGTCATCTACTTGGTCTGGATGGAAGGCCTTCCTCTCTGTAGGCCTGGAGAGCATTATTTGGAAAAGAAACTAAAACTGATGAGAAAAGTGATACACTGCAGGCTTATTAAATACGCGGGTCTACAAGTACAGATAATTATTTATAAGCAAACTAATAGACTTGATTGATTGTTTATATTCAGTGTGATATAACAGAAGATAATGGGGTGAATAAATAAACCGTAATATCAACCAATAATAATAATGATAATAATAATAATAATAATAGTAATAATGATGATGATAATAGTAATAGTAACAATGATAATAATGATAATAGTAATGTTGATGATAAATAATAATAATAATAATAATAGTAATAGTAAATGCAATAATAATAAATAATAGTAATAATGATGATAATAATAATAATAATAATAGTAATAATGATAATAATAGTAATAATGATAATAATAATAGTAATAATGATGATAATAGTAATAGTAATAATGATAATAGTAATGATGATAATAAATAATAATAATAATAATAGTAATAGTAATAGTAAATGCAATAATAATAATTAATAATAATAGTAATAATGATAATAATAATAATAATAATAGTAATAATGATGATGAATATAATAATAATAATAATAATAATAATAATATTATTACTGTTGGGGCAGCTGTGGTCTGGTATTTAGTCACTGTGGCTAGGGCTGCCTTTCACCTTGACCCTGTATGCTCACTGTTCACTACTGTGTTCACTAGTGTGTGTGTTTCACTGCACATATTGGTTAAATGCAGAGCACAATTTCCTGTGTGCAAGCACATTGGTCAATGATTGTGTGCTTTCACTTTCATTTGTCATTTAAAACAATCCGGATGAATCAATTTCAATACTGAGCAGAAGGAGTGTAAAATGTTTCATTATAAACGTCCCCCTGATACACTAATCCAATCCCAATAGGGCTTCAGGTATGTCTACAGTTATAGAGAAACTTGCATGTTCCCAAAATCCTCTGGTCTCTGCTCACTGTTTCACTTTACACACACACATACAGCAACAACGATGACGAGGACCTGACCCCGGAGCAGAAGATTGAGCGAGAACGTGAAAGGAGGATGGCCAATAATGCGCGAGAGCGCCTTCGTGTGCGTGACATCAATGAGGCCTTCAAGGAGCTGGGCCGTATGGTGCAGCTTCACCTGAAGAGCGACAAACCGCAGACCAAGCTGCTCATCCTGCACCAGGCCGTGGCAGTCATCCTCAGCCTCGAGCAGCAGGTCCGAGGTCAGTATCAGGTTCCGTGCTGTGTTTATATGTTTGTTTATGATCTCATATACATAGATTAAAACATCAGAATTTTTTTGTCTCCATGATATAAATTAACAAGGTAAACTGTCATATATTTTATATTTATTACATGTAAAGTGACATTTTTCAAGCCTTTTTTATGCTTTAACGTTGATTAGCATGGCTCATAAAAAATTGCTATTCAAACAGTGTATATACTGTGTATCTTCTGAGCTACTCCTGAATGACATCAGAAGTGTCTTACCTGGACTGAAGAGAAAAATAACTAGACTGTTATTCAGTCCTCGTTTCAGTTTTGCATTTCATTTGTAAATCAGCTCCTAGAGTCTGGAGGAAGAGTGTAGAGACACAGAACACAAGGTGTCTGAAGCCCAGTGTGAAGTTTCTGCAGTCTGTGATGGTTTGAGGTGCCATGTCATCTGCCGGTGTTGGTCCACTGTGTTTTATCAAGTCCAAAGTCAACACCAACCAGGAGATTTTAGAGCACTTCATGCTTCCATCTGCTGACAAGCTTTATGGAGATGCCCATTTCCTTTCCCAACAGCTGCCCACAGTGCCAACACTACTTCTGGCCATCATATTACTGTACTTGTTTGGCAGCCAACTCATGAGCTATACTGATAAACATTAAAACAAAATAAAGGCTGGAATATGTTGCTTTATGTGTAATGAATATAAAATATATGACAGTTTACCTTTTGAATGACTAGTATTAAGCTTCAACAGTAACTCAAAGGTCTGTAGCACAACTCATAGTGCTTTATACTATTAAACATTAACTAGTTGACAAGTTATTAGCCAATTCCACACTAACTTATACTGTATTTTAACTTCATATCACCTTATATTTTATCATAATTCAGTACAATTATATTTCTTTTATTATGTCAGTACTATATTTTGTAGTACATTATGGCTTATTAACATGTTGTATAAAGACTGAAGCCTGTTTAACTGGGTGTAATGTCAGCCCAGACCACACGGGGGCAGTGCTTTAACTTGACTTCTCTTGTCTATGGAGGTGCCTTTGTACATATTGAGTTTGCCTAAGTAAGCACGTGTGTGTATGTTACTCCTTCAGAGAGGAACCTGAACCCGAAGGCAGCATGTCTAAAGAGACGAGAGGAAGAGAAAGTGTCATCGGACGGCCCGCCCCTCTCGCTGGCTGGGGCTCACCACAGCATGGGAGACGCCTCCAACCCCATGGGACAAATGTAAAAAGCCACACCCTCCCCTAAATGGTCAGACTTCACTTCACACTAATCTGCTGTTGCTCACATGTACCGTTCGACCCGACCCAAAACAATTCGCAAAAAAAAAAAAATTAGTCCCACAAAAGCTCTTTTTGATTAAATGGCAATTTTAAATGACACATCTGTACAATTTCAGCCCCAATCAGCCAAAACATGATTTAGCAAGGATGGGTGTTGAGAATTGGTGCCGAATTGGTACCTGGTCAGTACTCCTGGACAAATGGTGCTGAAATTAGTATTTATGTAATGTTAACTCATTCTTACATAATGTACAGCCTCGTAATGTTGGCTTCGTCCAGTTTGGCCCAATTCTCTGTATTGCATCTCTCATCCAATCCAATCACTTAAAACGTAAGCTCCCACTTTAGTAGGGGCTTTAAACTGTCATCTTGCAAAAAATGACATCTGAAAACAGTAGTAGTATCTCTAATAATGCTGGAATATTGTGTGAACAAAACCACATGGAAAATAACTCTATGGCTGCGTTCACATTTTAGATTGGATACATATTTGATTAGTAAACATGCGACTTTAATGTGAGCGGTCAGATCAGATTTGATGTGTCTTTTTGTCTGTACACATGTGTTTAGTGCTAAACCGCTGATGACTTCTCTCCTGTTCAAACAGAGCTGCTAAAACAGCAAAAGCAGCCTACTGGCTTTTATTCACCTTCTCTACCTGAATATGTACAGTCCACTAGCTGTTCACTGTCCTCCTGAGCTAAATACCATCACACATCAGCTACTAACATGTCTGTTTTAAGCCTCTGGAGTCAACTCCTGCCTGTCATATTAACAAAATTCCACAAAAACACTTTGCAAGATACTCTGCAAGATTTTGTCGTAAAAACAAAACAAATCCCGGACACCTTAAAGGGTATTATTTACTAATGTATATAGCTTGAATCTAAGTACAGTACTGTGCAAAAGTCTTAGGCATGCTAACATAGCTTCTTTTTTAAAACATCAACATTCTTGCTACTTCTTACTATATTTATGGGGGCAGCCATGGCCTAGTGATAAGGATCTGGTCTTGTGACCAGAAGGTTGCTGGTTCAATCCCCAGACAGGACAGGACTGAAGTGCCCTTGAGCAAGGCACCTAACCCCCTAACTGCTCCCCGGGCGCCGGTGGATAAGGGCTGCCCACCGCTTCGGGCACAAATTCTCACAGCCTAGTGTGTTCACTAGTGTGTGTGTGTGTTTCACTGCACGAATGGGTTAAATGCGGAGGTCAAATTCCGTTGTGTGAAAAATCACATTGGCTAAATTGGTTGATCTTAATCTTAATAATCTTAATCTATATTTATGCTTATTTGTATTTAGAGAGCGTGACATCTTGTGTTTGTACATGTACAAGCACACTTATTGCGAAGAAATGTTATTTTAAATAACTGGCTTAGATGCCTAAAACTTTTGCACAGTACTGTATATTTTTAAATTTTTCTGAGAGGAGCTTAAATAAGCAGACACACATTTTTCAGAGCGAGTCATACAGCTACGCATTTTTTTCCCAATAAATGACGCAATCTGTCATTCATATGATAATGACATTCCAGACAGTCCATTGGTAGATTAATGACTGTGGAATGTGCAAAGACATCAAAGAAAAAAGCTCACCCCTACATATCTCATATATATTAAACCTAGGAATCACTGAATGAGTGAAACATGTCAACTCACATTTGTTAAGATTTAGAAATAAAACCACAAACAATTTCTAAAACCTGTAATGACCAGTGTGTAGCGTACGCCTATGCTTACATAGTTCTGAGGTCAATAGTCTTGGTTAGAAATTTTTAGAGTGTTTTAGAAATGTTTTCTCACAATTTATCAGTAGATCTGAAAATAGGTTATTGGAAAGTCTAAGTTTACAGCAGATTTAAAAAAATATAGATCTATGAAATGCTGAACAAACGCCTGTGTAACACTTGAAAAAAAATTTTAGATGGGCATTTTGTCAAGAAAAGTCAAGGCATGTCAGACTACATCAGAGCATCTGAAATGTCCTCAGACTCCAGAGGATTCATTCAAGTAAATATAAATGTCATTATTTAAGAATATATTTATTTGGAATCGGGTAAGATGACACTGTCTCCCCAGCACTACTAAGTAATGTCGACTGTCTCCCAGGCGATCCATCAAAACTGGGGATCCTGCGCTTTCCTCCTAACGCGTTGGCTGCCCGACGGTGATGCATCAGCAGCAGTTAAAAAAGAGGTGGTGGCTTGACTTCACATGCATTGGAGGAGGCCTGTGTTAGTCAGCACCCTTCTAGAGTCGGATAAATTACAAGTGATGGGGAGAATCAACAAATTAGTGGGTCAATTGGCTACCAAACACACTGGGAAAAAAATCTGGGAAAAAGAATAAAAAAAAATAAGTAAATGAAAAAGAAAGTTTCAGCTTTCATATGACTGGATATACTATATAATACTTGAATAATGTAGCAACACAAATTTCACTATGGGATGAGTTTGGAGAGTTACGGAGTAGTATCAATAAGAGTATCGAGAAGTATCAATATTGATAAACAGGAAGCAGATGGTTAGAAAAGCGGGATTGGGACCAAAAGTTTGATCCCTCGAACAATTTTAAAAAATCACATCTTAAGTGCCCTTGAGAAGGACACCTAACTCCCAACTGCTTCCTGGGCACTTGCTTTGGGTATGTGTGTACTCATTGCCCCCTGATGTGATGTGTGTATGTGTATTCACTTCAGATGAATCATCACAATCATCAATATCTATATTAATGAAAAGCCTAACAATAAATGCCCATCCATAAATGTAACTAAAAATAATGGATAAAATAGACTTGCTTGCACTAAGTACTTCTGCCACTGTATGAAGCCATAAAATAAAGAAAAAACATCTTAAAATCTGAACTTCTTGTCCTGTTGACCACTTTTACAGCCTTGCGTCTCCTGTGCAAAGCAAAATCCAGTCTTGGCTGATGGAAAAGATTTGGGCTTAAAGAGAAAATGAAAATGAATTTGATTTTTTGTGCCCACTATTCTTTCAACAAAAGAAACTTTACGCCAAGCAGATGGTGTTCATTTGCCTCTCTCACTTTCCGAAACCCACATTAGAGCAGACTTACGCCTTGACAAGGGGGCGAGGAAATTAGGATAGCTGTCTGACTCAATTGATTGGAACGACGGAGTTTAATCTGCTGTGGGTGGCAATGAAAACAGAACAATAGAGCCTAATAGAACCGTCCTCCCCCATTCAGCATTCAACACGGGGTACATTTTAACAACAGATTGGCAGTTAAGTGTGTTTTCGCTGCTGGATTTGTCTTCTTGAACGGTTATCAAGCATTACAAAAACGAGAAATCGTTCTATATTCAGGTCATCACAGTGTAATATTTCTGGGTAAAATGAAACATATTTTAAATAAAGCATAAACATTAAGCTTATTGTAGACTCACGTCCATCCAACAGCAGCTAACAGTCTCATATAAAGATGTATTGTTGCATAAGATGACATTTATGTACAGTAAGTATGACAGCGGCTCTAAAAAAATATAAACCATCATCATTTTGGATGTGCCATTGCACGGTAGTTTTTTTTTTTTCTTAATTTTTGGTTTGCATTGAATTTTTACATATTTCAGAAATCCATCCACTCTCAGTTCACTTCAGAAGGAAAACTCAAATGCTTCAAGTCTAATAATGATGAAATATCTACCTGGACTGCTTCACTGCTAGATAAAAATCGATGACACTCCTTTAGTGCCAAGCAATAAAAGGACTCAGAAATGCCAAGAATGTTGAACTTTGTCTGCTGGCATGCCATATCAAAGGTTGGAGTGCATTCACATTAGATCTTTAAAGCACAGCTATTGACTTTTCAGCTTGACGGCATCTGAAGTGAATCTGCAGTTGTATGCCGTATGGGCAAAAATATTGGGACACCTGCTCATTCATTATAATTAAGAATAAAGCAGATATTTTAAAAAAGAGAGATACACCACTGCAGAGTTTAGCTACATCTGATCCAGGATAATGAAGGCTTTCAGGGTCGAGTCAGTCGTGTCAGGTCTGAACAGGTGTGGTAGGTTTCCATGACCATGAATCTGGTCCAAAAGTTGTGGACTCCCAAGTTGATACATATGCACACACACCTTGTCTAGTCCCTGTAGAGAAGTTCTACCAATAGAATAGGATTCAATATGAACCTACTGGCACCATGTCTACTGGCATGGGCTAGATGGCACTGCTTTGAGCTGTGGAACAATGTTCTCTGCTCCATCCGATAGAGTTAGGATGATTTGGGGATGAGGTGGGCTGCCATCGTCTTCACCTCACTAATTGCTCTTGTGGGTGAATGCAATCAAATCCTCACAACCATGTTTAAGAATGTTGTAGAAAGCCTTAACTGCACAGTAGAGACAGTTACTCCAACAAAAGCCAGATAAACTCTTCTTTAATACCCATGAATGAATGAGCAGGTACGTTTGTCCATGTAGTGTAGTCTGAGGTTTGAGTTGTCCTTCTCAGTCATTTATTGTGATCGTCATTGCATTACTTGGGTTTGTGGGAATTGCAGTGTTGTTAACCCACATCCAATGTTTCTCTCTCTCTCTTTCTCTCTCTCTCTCTCTCAGGTCAAAGCTGCCAGACTTTTTCAAAATGGTGAGCGACCACTACCTTTGACAGCGTCATTTCTTCTCCTGATGCCTGTTAAACAATCAAATCCAGTCAGATCAATCAACGAGATGATTGACCTTCCATCTGACCAGCCAGCTTTTTTTGTTGTTGTTGTTTTCGTTCCTCCTCCTCCTCCTCGACCCTGTCATGTTTTCTTGTAAAGGTATATCCTTACGTGTTCATTGGCTAAGGAAAAAAGAAAAAAAATACAAAGCAGAAAACAGAGACACTTGGGACGTTTCTTCCTCTCCTCCTTTTCAACATTCCCAGTTTAAACATGGAACAGTATATATATGTATGAAATTACAACAAAAACAATGTTTTTTTCCTTCTTCTTTTTTTTCTTTTGGAAAAATGTGCAAATCCTTGGGGGACTCTTCAAACATATCATGATGTTGTACAAAAAAGAAAATAAAATGTAAAAACAACGAGAAAAAAAAAAAAAACGAACCTTGGCAGAGCTGTTCGAGAGCAGCCCGCGGATCTTTAATGGCAATCTCTCCACACTGTGGAAAACTCTTGCAGTCGTGCCTGACTTTCCTCTTTGGGAAGTCGAAAAGAGAAAGAGATATATACGTAAAACAGAGAGTGCAGGATGAGAAAAGGGGGGTTTCAGCCACATCACGACAGGACAATATGATTAAAACATTGTCTAAAACTGGCAATAATAAGTTTATCTTCACATACTTCTAAAATCGAAGACTTTGTGGAGTGCGTGAGTGTGTAAGAAAGAGGGAAAGAACTTTCAAACCAGCAAACTCCCAGATGAGAGGTCTAGACAACTTCAAAGGCCATTCCAGTACCGACCATACTAACGTGGTGACCACAGATAAGAGCTTTAGATAAAGGCTATGTTCACTTACAACCCTTGCTGCTTAGTTGTCATTTTGTGTAGCTCTGATAGCTCTATTTCAAAATTCAGTTGGTCATATTAAGGGTTTCATCCAAATCCTACAATGATCTGATAATTGCCGATATCTCAAAATTGGGTGACGTGCTTTGATGCGATTCCTCATTGCTATTGAACTCCAAAATCACCACCATCCCAAGAAAACTTGAGTATTTCCAAAATGGTCACTTTTACAAAAACCTTCTTCACTTTCAATGTAAGTTAAGGAAAAGAAATTTCATTCAAAGTAATTTTGGAGAATTTCTTTTGGACCAATCATCATAAAACTTTCACGCAATGTAAGGAACATTGGCAGAGCTCAGATTATGAAGAAAACAAAAAATCCCCAAAAATTTATATACAGCGACAAATTCAAAGATTGAATATTTTTTAGTAAATAGTCATAAACTAATAAGAACGTCAGTAAAAAAACATTGCAAACAAGTAACACTGTTGAATGATGTAGCACACAAAAAAAGACAGACTCTTGACAAGCATACTGCCCTCTAGAGCGTAGGAGGTTCAAAGCATACAACCAATCAAATAATAGTAGAACTCTCAGCAAACTTGACTACATTGTGATGACATTGTCTATGTTCTTGCAATGCTGATTTAACATTGTGACAAAGTTATATTTTTGCTGGGCTCATCTTAAATACATGCATAAATGTTTATGCACCACATCGAAGCTTTGGATCTTTTGCTCTTTGAGTCGATACAGATTGATAGATTGTTACATCAATAATTCATATTAGACTGAATTCACTTGTGCTAATTGCTTGTTTGACAGTGTTAATTGACAACGAAGTTCAATATGACCGCTCTCATTACAGTCACATGCACTCTTAAAAATAAAGGGCTCTTCAAAATGATTTTTGCTTCCCTACAACACTGTTAAAGATCCCCAAATGGTTGTAAACTGTGAAGGAGCTAAAGGCTGAAGAACCTCTACATAATGTAAAGGTTCTTCTGTGCTTCTCAGAAAAGTACCGTTATATTTAAGAGTGCAGTTGTGTTTTAGATCCAGTGTAGGCCCTAGTCTGAATCTTATTATCATAATATTTGTGATGACATCTGATTTTACTTTGAACACATTAACAGGTAAGGTGACCTTACTACTAAGAAGCTTTTGGGAAACTGGGCCCAGAGCTCTTTGTTCAAATGGCTCCAGATGACGGTTCTCCAAAGCATCTTGGCAAAAAGATGATTGTCAATTGGTAGAGCAAGCAGCATATGAAGCACTCTCTTTTCATTTAAGGTTTTAAATGGGAAAAAATCAGATGTGTGTCGCTTTGTAAAGTCAACATAGCCTTAATACCGAGTAGTACGTTTTGTCCTAAAGTAACAACCACGACCGTAACGAGAGACGACGATGTGTTAAACGCCCTGACAATCCGTCACTTTTTTTGTTGTTTAGGCTCAGTTGTCGCCCCAGTGTTAGTCATCGCCTTCAATCCAAATCTCCCCTGATGTGGTCAGTCTGGGAGCGCGAAGGCAAGCGCTGTTGGATGTCGATTGGAGGCTTTGATTGATTTTCCCAGATTTAGTGCCCTGGACCTCTATAATAATTACCTTCCCCCACAGAGCCACACTCTCTCCTGCCCCCCACCCCCCCTCCACCACATGCTCCTGGAGATGCAATTTCAAACACGCTACACTTCTACCAATGTGCCTTTTTAGAGTTCATATCATCACACTGCGCGAGAAGGACATTATCAGAATTTTTTTAGGATGCAAGCTTAGGGAATTGTTAGTCATTAGGTCTATGCAGTCAGGTGTTTTAACAGCCTGGAATTTAAAAAAAAGTAAAAAGGTTAAAAAAAACGTATTTTTTGGATAAACTGTATTTAATGTACTGTATGCCTATATGTAATTAGAAGGCGTGTCCCAGACAGATCCCCCGTTTTGCGTATTGTAAACCCCACCCCCTGCCCTCCCTTCCAACTCAGAGCCCCTCTTTTGTTTTGTTTTTGTTTTCCCGTCGCGAGCGACACGTCTTGTTATCCAGCATTGTATCATAGCTATCGGCTTTTTATGAATATTGGCTTGTCCGTGAGCCGCTGTAGTCTTCAGTGCAAATGTGTGGTTGTATGTGTAAGAAAACAACAAAAAAAAATTAAATTTTTTTCTCTTTTTAATCTTTCTCTTATCATTTTGTCTGTTTCTGGTTTCTCTGTCGAATATTTAACATAAAAAAAGAAAGAAAAAGAAAAACCAAGCTCGGCTGTTTGGGATGCGACAGCAGTTTTTATTTTAAGTGGTTTTCCTTATCCAATCAACACGAGGCACTGAAACTGGAAAAAAAAGTCTATTAGAAGATCAATATATATAAATGTAGAAATATATACGATATATTAAAGAAAAGTGTCGTTTTCTCAAAAGGAGAGTTTTTGATGGGGAACGGTTTGTTTTTTTGTTTTGTTTTTTCCTCTGAAGCCGGGCAGAAGCTTTCAGGAGACACGTCAGCGTCGCGCCTTTAAAGACAGGTGACTTTGTTGCGACCTGACGTACCAGTGGACAAAAATAAGGGACCGCAGCTCCCCCCCGGCCGGCAAGGGAAACACGGACATTTGTAAATTTTATGCAACAAATGCAAACTTAACCATTATTTTGAAATTGTGTATGTAAAAGTTATATTTTTACATGTAGGCTGTTATTTTGTGTTTAGATAATACGTTGTACCAGTTCTTTTTGTTTTGTTTTTTTTTTGTTTTTTTTGTTTCTTTTTGTTAAAAGGCGAAAAAAACAGTAATTCAGTGTGTGTTTAAAAAAAATGTGTCACATTGAAAATGTAGTGAGGTCAAAAGCTTCAAGATCATTTCTTTAAAAACATTGATTATATTTCTGGGAACATTTTTTTTTCTTTATATAAAATTGGGGGGAAACAGAATGGTATATGATATTTGTTTCAATCTCCACGATCATGACATTGCCATGTTTAGTTGTACTTTTTTGATGAAATATGTGTAAATAGTCAGGGTTTGTGTAATCTTGGTCAGGTGATAACTGCGGCGGTCAGATCCAAACCCAGCGGTTCTGCCGGACACTCGTCATGGCCGGGTTTTGAGATGAATTACTCAGTTGCATTGGCGTGTGTCAACAATCAGTCCTTAACTTGCATTCCCCCTCTTTTTTGTGTATGTGTGTCAGGACGCTCAAAAAGCACGAAAAGCTGCTGGAAAGGTGCAAATATCAGCTTGAGTTGTTCTTACATGGTGCTTAAAAGCTACGCTATGTGACAAAATTATTGGGACACCTACTTATTCACTGTTTCTATTAAAAATAGTTTATCCTGCTTTTGTTGGTTTAACTCTGATGTCCAAGCTTTCTACTAGATTTTGGAGCATTGCTGTGAGGATTTGATTACATTCAGCAGCAAAGATGCATGTTGGATGTTTGATCACCACCTCCACCTCATTCCCTACTTTAGCAATTCATTCAAAAGATATTGGATAGAACAGTGAACACAAGGCTTGGGGGGCTTTATACCCCTGTAACCCACACCTGGCATTAGGCATGGCGCCGATAGGTTCTCCAGAGTCCTATTGGCAGTACCTTGGTACAGGGACTCAACTAGTAGTACATCTATGTCAAAGTAGCTAAATGCATTCATTAGAAGGGGTGCCCACAAACTTTTGGACACATAGTGTAGTAGTCAGCATACATGTCAGTATGCTTGATGTGCTCTCGTTCTGAAAGGATGTTCTGTTACTTCATTGGAGCGTCTCTTACTGCTCTGCGACCACATAGTGTTTTGCCGCTCAGTACAAAATTGCTAAAAGTCCCAGTTTTGCCAGTGGTGGACATGTCTCACTGTCCTCGTGCCATGCCGTTGTTGTTTATGATTATGTTGCCACAGAAAGAAGCAACTTTTTTATTATTTTTCTCACTCAGTTGTTCATATTGTACATATTTGTTCTTTTATTATTTGATGTTTAGCCACACAGAACTGCGACATAAAAATTCCGTTTCTGCAATCATATCGACGAGCTCCCTACAGTATTCTCCACTGATCGCAGCCCCTGATAAGCCCACAGCAGCCCAGAGAACAAAAGTTTATTTAACATGAAGAATGTCTAAGAACGTTTTTCTCAGTATCTGTAGTGCACACAATCATATATGTGGATGGTCAACTGAATGTTTAAAATGATGAAGGGTTTTTACTGGAATTAAGTTCAAGACGATGTAAAGAGGCCTCTGTTTTGTTTTTGTTTTTTTCTTTTTTACTTTTAGAAAGTAGGAAAATGAGCACTGCCGTATTCACCAGATCAAAAGTATTTTCAGTCCTGTTGCATCATACAGTGACAACTTCATCCAGCAGCTGTGGCCTCAACTTTTCTTCCTCGAGTATAACATCACAGCACAAAATTAAGAATGAATAGCCAGTTTAGTAAAGTTCCATTTGTCTTCAGTTCTTACCCAGCCAGCAGTGACGCTCATCACTGGGATTGTGTATGCAACCTGCAGATATCCAGTCTTCCACAGATACACTTTAGTCGACTTTACACGCCTGAAGGTGAAGCTCCTAAAATGTTGAGATAAATAAATACATTTTAGAATGTTAAATTAAGATTTTCAGAAAATTTTGAAAAACATTTCAGAAATTTGAAAAACATTTCAGAAAGACTTTTTTCAGAGCTTCTTCAGAAATTTTCTGAACATTTTCAGGAACTTTTAGAGCATTTTCTGAATTTTTTTAGTAATTTTTCTGAAAAGTTTAGAATTTTTCAGAAAATGTTCTGAATTGTTTAAAATACTTTTCAGAAATTTCCAAGTTTTTTAATGAAAAAATAAACCATTTAGAACATGTTCAGAATATTTCTGAAAAATGTAGACTTTTTCACTTTTTTGAAGAATTTCAAAACTTTTTTAAAAATTTCAGAATCTTCAAAAAGTGCAGTAAAAGTCAGAATATTTCTCATGGCATCTCCAGAAATGCTCACAAAATATCTGAAATTTTAAGTTGTAAATATTCTTTCTTCAGGAGATCGTGTTTTAGTGTAAGGCAAAAAAAAGAAAATTTAAATAAACAAGCAGTTGTCAAGCATCTGCTATGATGAAGCACAAAATTTTAATCTCTGGCTGACTAAAAACATTTATTTACCAGAGAATCGACTAGAAATCAACAGGGGGCACCATGGCTACTTTTATTATTTACCTAATTTTTTTTTTTTTCATTCTTATGTATTTGTTGAGTCATCCTTGTTGTGGTGGTTTAAGACATGTTCATTTCAGAGTATTATAGTCACATGTAATGGTGAAAATATATGAACTGTGGCCTTTTTTCATTCTTCTTGTTACTTGTGATGCAATTAAGTGAAGAAAAATACAGTAAGCAGAGAATTACCATGTACCAGTGCCTGGCTTTTTGTTATAAAGCTTCTTTTGTCTAGTGCTCTTTTTGCTATGAAATAGACTAGTGCACCCTATTATAGATAAAAGAAATAAAAGACAACGAAATTAAAAAAAAAAAAAATACAAATTATATTTGGCTTATTTTTTGCAAGGGCAATCCTTTTTGTACGAGGAATATTGAAGAAATAAGAAAAATAAATGAAAGTTACAATGAGCGACTCAAGACATTACACTTTGTAGGTTTTTTGGAATCATTCGCATTGAAAGAAATAAAAGTTTGTTACTTTATTTTACTATTTAAAGATGTTATTTTAGCGTGTGTTGTCGAGACGAAGCTGTACGGTGTTAATCGTGATGGGGCTCGGTCGGAGAAATGGGGGAGGAGCGCATCCATCAAAGCCTGAGCAGTGATTCACAACAACAAAATAAAAAAGTACAGTTACACCTTTTCCAATGTGTGGCTGTGTGCCTCAAAGCCTTTTATTATTATTATTATTAATATTTTTTTTCATGTAATTTTTTTGGTGTGTGTGTTCTTGTTTTATTCCTTGTTTTTTGGTCAATTTTTCTTTTTTATTTTAATTCTGTTTGTTATAATTATTGTTGCTGTTATTGTTATTACTTTTTATTTCTCAGACTAGTATCCGTGTCTAAACAGATCGTGCGCTGGAGTTTTTCTCTTCAAGCCAGCTCATCCTAGGCCATTGCCTGTTGGTTTTCATCTTGTAGTTACTCGATGAAGTCATGTACATGACCGTTCTGTAGCAATAAATGTGCCATTTTTATAACCTACTGCTTAATCGGCTCTTGCTTTTTTATTGAGATAATCTGCAATTAATTTTTGATTCATGACACGAAGTGACATATTTCAGACCTTTTTTATTTTACTGTTGATCAGTATGAGTTGGGCAATCAAGTACAGGAATATGATGGTCAACTGCTGGTACAGGAAATGGGCATCTTCATAAAGCTTGTCAGCAGATGGAAGCACAAAATGCTCACAAAATGCTCTAAAATGTCTTGGGAAGTGTTGGCTTTGAAATTGATAAGACAGTGGACCAACACCAGCAGATGACATGGTACCACAAACCATCTCAGACTGCAGAAACTTAACACTGGACTTCAGACACCTTGGATTCTGTGTCTCTACACTCTTCCTCCAAGACTGTAGCAGCTGGTTTACAAATTAAATGCAAAACTGACATTGTCTCTGGTTCAGGACTGTTGATGTTACGAATGTGTCAGTTGTAGCTCTGAAAGATACACAGTATTTATACTAATTGAATAGTCATTTAATCAAACTCATAATTAATTATTCTAAGAAACTGAGATTCTACATTTCTGATTTATAAGCCAAACTGGTCAACGGCAAGAAAAGTATTGAAATGTCAATTTATGTGTCATGATTATAACATATGACATTTTACCTTCTTGAATTAAACAAAACTGATATATTGGACATGATATACTTACCAACTATGTTTTAAGCAATTTGACTTATTTTTGAACTGACATTTTACAAAATGTTTCAGAAAAGAAAACCTTTCTAACACAGCTTAGAAATGTCAACTTTTAATCCTGAACTTCAGAATGGATGTACAATTTTATAATGAAATGTTTACTCAGTTTCAACTTGTAGACTTAAATATTAACTGTTTTCATATAAATGTTCTGCTTTAAGCTAATTTATTATGTTAAAATGTATTATGTTAAATTACATATGTAATAAAATCTGAGATTCAGTCCATCCAGGCTGATTTTGCCAACAGTCTATTCCAACATCAAAAAAAGGAAAAAAAAGGAAGAGGACCAGCAACAAGAAGGATGGATACAATCAGAGGAATCATGCCTGAGCCATTAAGGAGCTTGAAGGCCAAAACAGAAGACAGGATGTTTTTCCATCTTCCATCTGCTGACAAGCTTTATGAAACCCTGTTCACATGGGCAGAAAAAGTCGGCATAATAATTATCTGAATAATCTGATACTGTTGGATTAGTTCTGGAAATACAGACAGTAGTTGTAGGATTGCCCCAGTGATGTCAGCATGTCTCACCCTGTTCACCACAGATTTATGTGTGGAAACAGCCCTGAAGTTATTGTTCCCACCTGGAAGGCTCTAACTCATCCCAAAAGTATTGGATGGAGCATAGAACACAGTTCCACAATCCTGGGGTGGCTTTATTTCACTTTATCCCAGACCTGAGATTAGACATGGTGCCAATAGGTTCATGTTTAGTCATACTCTATATGTAGAACTACTCTACAAGGGCTAGACAAGCTGTGCATCCACAAACTTTTGGACATGATGTGTATGATGGGTACTTCACAGTAGGCATAGTCCACTGTAATGGACAACTGACTAGTGGCAGCTGGTGCTCAGGTTCCCAGCAGGCACAGGATGTTATTAGACATTATCCTGACATTCATGACCAATGTTCAACTGACAATGAACGTCTATTGATGTTGGTGGCCTGCTGGTTTTGTGTGTTCAGCAGTAGGCTTACTGTATTATGTATTATATTATATATAAATGATATTATTGGCAGCTTTGTTCAGAATGTAGTAAATATGGTGAGACCAATTTGAAACTTTTATAATTTAGCTTATGCAGGTGTTGTGTAGACCATTAAAGTGTTAACCTAGCTGGATTTAGCCCAATTCATTAGCTAATCACACTCCCTACAGTGGCATGCATGTAGAATACACACACCCAGCAGCTCTCATCAGGTATAACTCATGCAACACACACACACACGCACAGCCTGTTCAGTACAATAGCCTGGGGGTCCATGAGTAGGGCACACGTCATGTTAGGCGCAACAGGAATGCACACAACATCAAACATCTAACGCCATGTTTAGCCAACTGCCAATCAACAAATGCAGGAACTGAAGACCTGTGGTAGGCTTTCCCTGTACTTATGTCACAGCGACCCAGTTCGGTTCAGGAATGATCCGACTCAATGCCAGCTACCTCATATCATTACAACCATTACTGCGAAAATGGCACAACAACTTATACAACAATAACATGGAGATGTGGTGCTTATTGTATACTCCTTAAAGCAAAATCAAGCCCATTGTCTGCATTAATATGGTAATAAAACTGTAGTTTGGGCTCAATTGCTTATCCAGGAGACTTAAGGCCAAGATTCAGTGGCTTATGCCATACTCATACATTGGTGTCTGTATCACTCTGCAATTACACCACCAAAGCCCTAGTTGGCGATGTGATATCTATTTCTTGGTTAATTCCTAATTGACCTGTAAAGCCTTGCATGGACTTGTTCCTACTCATCTCTCTGCTCGTTTTCATCTTCATGCCCCCACACAACTGAGGTCACCTGATTATGGTCTGGCAATCCCTAGGTTCAGGCTTTTCTCTTTGGGTGGCAGGTCTTTTAGTGTTGATGCCCCCATCCTCTGGAACTCCTTCTAGTCACTCTGCTGCCTCATCTTTAAAGCCCAACTGAAGGCCTAACCCATCTCAACATACATTCATTCTGCCTGACATTTTTTTCTCACACTTCCTTATGTGAAAAGCGGCCTTGGGTATGTAAAAGGTGCAATATACAGTAAGAGTTGCATTATTCATCCATCCATATTCTTAATCATTTAATATTCGTGGGGGTCTCAGTGAGAACCCCTACTATTTATTTGGTTTGAAAGGACTTGGTATACTTGGTGTCTCTACTCTACCTGGTGGAGGTACAAATGAACTGTCATCATTAAATCTGAAACATAGTAAAAAATACAACCTCCCATAAATTCATTTCTATAGTGTTTTTAATTGTGTCTCAATGCAAGAGTTTAAACATTGTAAAATAAAAAAACAGACATCCTCGTGAAACATAGTTCCATGTTTCCAGTGTGAAAAAATTAACAAATGTCCATTTGACTTATGTATTAACCTCTTTAATCCTGTCAAAACTATTTACTCCATTTAAATGAAGGATGACATATGTTATTATAATAATCCCACTAATAAACAATTTTTTTAAAATGTTGTTCATTTTTATACTATATGCTAAATTCTATTTCTTACAAACGTCTGATAGGTTAAAGATATTTGGCTTCCTTGTCATATTTGTGTAGATTTTATTTATTTTTATATTTATTTTATTATTATTTATTATTATTGTTTATTTATTTACTTACTTAGTTATTATATGTCTGTAATGATTTTTATATAAAATGTTTACTTTGTCCATTACTTGTCATATACAGTTTATTTATTTATTTATTTTTATTCCTTTTTTAAGTTATGGTTATTTTGCATTTTTATTTCCATGTACTGTGCTGTGACTCTTATTCTGACACTGTTTACTGTTCACTTAATATAAAAAAAGTGAAATTTCCTCACAGAAGGGCCTGGATTGCACCCCAAGATTACATTCCTGGAATAGTTGCAGACTGTCTGCTTCACCAAATATGGAAAGAAAAATCTGCCCTTATTGTAAAATAAGTGGGCGTCAAACAGAAGCAGAATTTATTTGAGAAAAGAAACTCAGCAGCAGAACATCTTACTGACTTCATCTCCCACAGTCCACACAGAGCCACGCCCACTTTCTCCACAGGTAAACAGGTGAGCGGCACAACTGCAAAGCCAACTAGAGAAGCAGAGCAGACAGCAGCAGCAGCAGTAACATCACCTGTGACAGGTAGCGGTGACTACATATTGTTTAATTACTTAATTAATGATGTAATTAATTAACTTTTTGTTGGTGATATAGAAAAGTATATTGTTCATCTCTGTGATTGTTTCTTTTGGATATAAATGATTGATTTTGTGAGGATTTGAGTGTTAAAACAGTTCTAGAATTAGGAGTTGCATGTTTTACTTATGATTAATGTAACTTACAGTCTTCATCTGATAATCTGATCTAACATTAATTTGATTGGCTAACTAACTGCTCAAGCTAGTCATTCAAGAAAAAGTTACTTGTGTCCACTCTACACCTTCATATTAAGCTCCGAATTTGGATTTAATTTAATTATGTTGTTATTTGAGCTCTTGTACTTATTTACTGATATTGTACTCATGCTGGACATTACTAGGTCTTTTCTTTGTTAATCAATGAATCTATAATCATTTATATGGCAAAAAATATCATTTAAGTCATTTTCAATAGGCAGGTTTGCTGATTTTAAATTTATCTGGGTAGTTTGCTGGGAAATTTGTGGAATATTTCATAATGTCATGTTTTTAATGAAGGACATAGTATCCCAATAGCAATTCAACATTTTTTTCCAACATGAAGCAGGGTCTCCTTGCTTGTTAAGAGTGGTCTTTCATCAATTTAAACTCTATTTTTATACCAGAAGGGTCTAAAAATGAAAATCATAGCTGTAAACTTCCATTTCAGGAATATGAAATTCCACAGGAGTTCTACAGAGAACTTGAGGACTTTATTCACCGAGTTTTGTTGTTAAAACCTTTTGACACCACTTTAGTCATTATTATATTGATATGTAAAATGTCTGTATGGATTAAGGCTGATTTACTCCTATCTGGTCCTGAGCTGAAGTTTATTGATGTGTAAAGCTGTGATAAAGCTGTCAAACAGGCTTAAATGACCACATGACCACACTGGCCAAAGTCTGCATCTTGTTGGCATCCTTCTGGTGAAATATGACTGATGTCATGGTGTGAGATAACTGCTGCTAGTCCAGTGGTCACTAATAAGCCTGAACATTGAAATGAAATACTTTAATTGTATCAAACAGCTTGAATCTTATTAAAATATTCTATACATGCATGTAATTGTATGTGGGCAGCCATGGTCTAAAGGATTGAAAAGCAAGCTTATGGCCAAATAGTTGCCCCTTCAATGCCCTGAACAAGGCACCTAACCCCCAACTGCTCCTTGGGTGTTTTGGCTGATGGGCTGTCCAGTCCTCCAGGTACACTTGGGCTCACCTGTTTACTGCACATCTAGGGTAAACAACACATCAGATCATCTCTAATGCAAAGGTGTTCACTATCTTATTTCATAATCATAAATCCCACTTCTGACACCATTGTAGGGGTATGGTCCACTTTGTAGATGTAACATCAGAGACAAAAGCTTATTTGTTGTTGTACAGTTTGTGTTGGTCCTCTAGTCTGTTATTGGTGACTTTTTCTGGATAGTTTTGGTTGGTGCACTATTTTCACTACAGCAGTGACCGTGTTTAAAAACGTCAGGAACCCTGCTGTGTCTGATCCACTCTTAACACACATTAACACACCTCCACCACATCAGGGTCACTGAGAATGATCCACCATCTCTGTGGGGGTCCTGACCATTGAAGAACAGGGTGAACAAAGTATACCGAGAAATATATGGAATACAGTCTTTAACTGTAGGACTACAAAGTGCACCTATATGGTCAGTGAAGGTATGGATTGTACAGACTGGGAAGTGAATACTTTCTAGAGTTGTTTGCATGTTAAAATTCAGTGTGCAGTGTGTGTGGTGAGATGCCTTTCCTCTAATGGTTTTATTAGAACCCAGTACATTCCTGCCTTTGACACAAGACCACTTGCCAGACCAGCCAAACGTGAACAGAGCTGTGTTTGTGTATGCAGAGCTGCTATGTGCTCGTGTGCTGCTGGAGAACAAGAGTAGGAGCGGCTTCTTTCTTTCGGCTCAAGCAAAGGAAAGCAGTTTAATATTAGCTTGAGTTAAGGGAATAGTCTGGTGCAAAACCAGACTTAAGACAGTCCATTCCATAGCCCAAATGTAGCTGGTCTGCTGAGATATTTTTGGTGTCTCCTTGTTTTTTACAGAAGTGTCACTAGAATGACTTTGGTGGCTTGTCACAGAGTGCACATGGAGACCATTAGTCTTGCAGCTCCACTAGCAGCAAAACTTTGGGGGGGGGGATCCTCAATAGTGAATGTATATCAGTCTGCTGGGGAGATCGGGTTACACAAACTTTACTTTCACTTTCAAAAATCTGATATTCACAGCTGGCATGTCTCAGGAGGTGGTCATTCTGTGCTAGTATCATATCCATATGAGGGTCTGTGGGTCTTAGATTGTTCTCTATGGGAAAATTTAATACACATTACACTTATATAGCACCTTTCTAGACACCCAAGGACGCTTTACAATCGACACACTTCATATATACACACCGGCGAGAAGGGGCAGCCAGTTGCGCACAGTGTACTCTCAACCAGAAGCGACCGTCCACCTGGAGGACTGCATCGAGCACTAGGGGGATCACCCAGGACAGAGTGCCAAACATATCTGGGCATACATACACTCATACACAGACAAACACATTCAGACACACACCAGGGTCATTTTAGAGTAGCCAATTCACCTGATCACCATGTTTTTGGACTGTGGGAGAAAACCAGGGTCCCCGGAGGAAACCTACACAGACACGAGGAGAACATGGAAACTCCAATGGGTTAATGGACAAAGATGTCCCAGAAATGTTTTTATTTTGTGTCTGATCCAACACACCTGACATTTAGATGATCAACCAGATGGGCCTTCTTTAACTGAACCAAGTGTACTAGATGAATTATACAGTGAGGAAAATAAGTATTTGAACACCCTGCGAATTTGCAAGTTCTCCCACTTAGAAATCATGGAGGGGTCTGAAATTTTCATCTTAGGTGCATGTCCACTGTGAGAGACATAATCTAAAAGAAAAAATCCAGAAATCACAATGTATGATTTTTTAATCATTTATTTGTGTGTTACTGCTGTAAATAAGTATTTGAACACCTGTGAAAATCAATGTTAATATTTGGTACAGTAGCCTTTACAGAGGTCAAATGTTTCCTGTAGTTTTTCACCAGGTTTGCAGACACTGCAGCAGGGATTGTGGCCCATTCCTCCACACAGATCTTCTCCAGATCAGCCAGGTTTCTGGGCTGTCGCTGAGAAACACTGAGTTTGAGCTCCCTCCAAAGATTTTCTATAGGGTTTAGGTCTGGAGACTGGCTAGGACACTCCAGAACCTTGATATGCTTCCTATGGAGCCACTCCTTGGTGATCCTGGCTGTGTGCTTTGGGTCATTGTCATGTTGGAAGACCCAGCCACGACCCATCTCCAATGCTCTAACTGAGGGAAGGAGATGTTCCCCAAAATCTCACAATACATGGCCCCGGTCATCCTCTCCCATGTGCAGAAAAACACCCCCAAAACATGATGCTTCCACCCCCATGCTTCACAGTAGGGATGGTGTTTTTGGGATGGTACTCATCATTCTTCCAAACACGGCAAGTGGAATTAAGACCAAAAAGTTCTATTTTGGTCTCATCTGACCACAGCACTTTCTCCCATGACTCCTCTGGATCATCCAAACTTAAAATGGGCCTGGACGTGTGCTGATTTAAACAGGGGATTCTTCATTGCCATGCATGACTTTAAACCATGACGTCTTAGTGTATTAGCCACAGTAACCTTGGAAACAGTGGTGCCAGCTCTCTTCAGGTCATTGACCAGCTCCTCCCGAGTAGTTCTGGACTGATTCCTCACCTTTCTTAGGACGACTGATACACCACGAGGTGACATCTTGCATGGAGCCCCAGTCCGAGTGAGATTGACAGTCATGTTTAGCTTCTTCCATTTTCTAATAATTGCTCCAACAGTTGATTTTTTTTCACCAAGCTGCTTGGCAATTGCCCTGTAGCCCTTTTCAGGTTTACAATCTTGTCTCTGGTGTCTTTGGACAGCTCTTTGGTCTTAGCCATGTTAGTAGTTGGGAGTCTTACTGATTGTGTGGGGTGAGCAGGTGTCTTTATACAGCTATCGACCTGAAACAGGTGCTTCTAATTTAGAATAATAAGTGGAGTGGAGGTGGACTTTTTAGAGGTGGACTAACAGGTCTTTGAGGGCCAGAATATTTGCTGATTGGCAGGTGTTAAAATACTTATTTGGAGCAGTAACACACAAATAAATTATTTAAAAATCATACATTGTGATTTCCTAATTTTTTTCTTTTAGATTATGTCTCTCACAGTTGTAATGAAGACAGTGAAGAAATTATTTGATGAACTATTGGGGAATCAAGTATTCTTAACACTCTCCTACTTCATGGAGGCCAGGTTTGACTTCACCCCCGAGACCTGACTCTACATGCTCTAGGCCCAGCAGGAAAAACCTTTCCTTCATACCAGGGAATCTGCGGGGCCTTCTTTGATCTGACCCCCAAGCTTGCTGTGTCAACATTCTCTACGAGAAAAGGCTTGTTTCAACCAATCTGAGAGGTCCTTTTTTTAAGCAAGTCACCATCAGAACCACATAACACCTCCAGAAACTGTTGCTTTGATAACGTCAAACAGTGGACTATAGTTCAAAGGGCCATAAAGATGACATCTGTGAAGACATCTGGTGGAACCAGAAAGGATTTATGACTCAAGACCTTCCTTTAACTAAGTCACACAGTTAACATGTATTCTCAATCTGAGAGTCAAGGAATTTACAACCTGCACTCCTCAGAAAGGCCATCTGGCTAAAAGGCTAAAAAGAAAATCTATGGAACTTTCTGATTTGTTTTCTTTTCCAACAATAATCTCAACGCTACCTACCTCAAATAATGTAATTTTAAAAGAGGTTTAAATTGATATCTTATTTGATTAGGTTAACAGCTTTCAATTAAAATCTGTGAACAAATTTTGGAATTTGTCTCAGGTATGAGAACCCACCATATATGGATCAACAGCGCCCCCTTTTGGGGACAGCTGAGGTCCCAATAATTTAACTTCACACAGCAAAAAGTCTCTACAATGAGTTTAGGTATCTATACAATATGATTTCTACTGTCTGATGTTCATAAATGCTTAACATTCATATGTATCTCTTAGATATGTAAATATTAGTTAATCCTTATTAATTTGTATGTTGTGACTAATACTTTCACATTTGTTGTTTAATAATATGTGTATACTAACAAGTTTAATATGTAGTACCTGTTTGTTAATAAGAACCTGGTTTTATATTACTATCCCTATACCACTTAATCCGTCTACTCCATGATTATAATGGTATAAGGAACCATTATCTTCTGAAATTAAAATCTGTAGACAAAGTAGGGTTTTAGTTTAAAGGGTTATATAAAACTTTTAAGGCTAAATTTTAATGGAACTGCCCATGGAATGCAGAAGACATCCAACCAGAGTCAATCTGAATCCTGAAGGCGGGACTTTAAGCCTCCCTTTAAAAATTCTCCCGCAAGCCGAAAACTTCAGCTCAGCACGTCCGAACATCGCGAAAACAGCTTCGAGCTCAAGCAGGAAGAACACCACTTTGGCCACGAGGTCAGCCAGATGACATCACTGGCTTTGAGTTGCTGCAGAGAACACCACAACAGCTGAGCTCACCTTCCTCAGAGACTTTTAACATCTATCCATCATGGATCATCTCAGAAAAGAAGCTCACTCAACCTAGCAACCACGCTTAAGTACCGCGCTTCGCCGAGTGTCTCATAGCCCAGTGATAACGTAGTTTATGTTACATGTTTATTGTTTTGCAACCTCAGTTTAGCGTCTAGTTACAGTTAAAGCTGGTGAAGCCTTTCATAGCCAGTGTAAGGAGCTATATATAGATCAGTGGCGGATGCTGGTCTTTCAAAGAGGGGAAGCTCAATTTCGGGCTACATCATAAAATGTGTCGGTTTATTTATACGTAAATTCTACCCAACATTCCTTTTCAAGAAAATGATCTGTGATCCTGTCGTACCAACAAGGCATCTTTTCCAGGGACTTGACTAGTGTCCTCTCAATGGCCAGCAGAG
>BRDA01065813.1:0-33104 GCA_036984385.1 Crenuchus spilurus | reverse complement strand
CCCTTTTTTGCTCATGTGCCTCGTTTACTGGCGTTGATAGGGGCCCACTGTCATTGAGAGTGTACAGGGCCCCGAATTTGCTGCTACGCCCCTGAGAACACAGCAGCTATCACACAGATTTTGACATCTTGCTTCAAGTCAAAATAGTTTGTTGCTTTGATTAGAGCATTGCCAGTAGAAAGTTGTCAAGTTTAATCAGTACACAATCCTGTTGGTAAATGCTTTTACTAATGTGATTTGGATACTGCTACAATAGTGACTACTTATACTTTGAAAATACTCTGTGGGGATGAGATTAAGCTTTTTGCCAATGTGATTTGCACATAATGGAAATTGACTGCCACATTTAACCCATCCGAGCAGTGAAACACACAGATAAGGCTGTGAGCATGTGCCCAAAGGGGTGCATAGCCCTATCCATGGCACCTAGGTCCTGCACTTCCATCAGGACCTGCCTCGGGATCATCAGGGCCGGCCCGGCAGCATCTTTTGAAGCAAGTGAGCAGTAGAAAACACTGCGCTTGTGCAACACGCTTTCAACAATAAATTGCAGGGAATGCTAATACTGAACCCATGCTGGAAGCGGTAACTGTTAGCCACTGCTAGCGAGGTAATCATACACACAGTCATCTTACCTCAGTAAAAGGTTTATTTCCTTTATTCATGACTGGAATTGATTGTATTTAAGTTCCTTTGATCACAATAACTAGGGTGACCAGACGTTCTCTTTTACCCGGACTTGTCCTCTCTTTGAAACTTAAAAAACTTCACAAGTTTAAAGAATTTCACAAACATCCAGGATTTTGTTTTACTCGAGAAGCTTTTTGTCGAACCCTCCCCCTATTCCGTTCGGTTAGATTGAGTGAGATGTTACCGCTATATTAAATGTAGAAGGGTGAGCATTAGGACCCAGTAGAAATCCAAGCGCTCAGTCTGAAGCCTTTAGGCTGCACACAAGCTCACAGATTGGTTCTGCCATTTCTTGCTAACGTGTGATTGGCCATCGCTGCTGTCACTCCCTCATGCAGTGTCTGGACTGCAATCTGGTAAGCAGTCAGTTTTCACCTTTAAGTTGTTTACATGTTGAGCGATTGTTCTGCCTGTGTCAAATCAGCTAGACATATTTTAATATCAGAGATTTCATATTAAAATGAATTAAAATTTGAGTCTGTGTGCGCGTCTACCAGTCTGTGATAAGCCATCTATTTACACACCTCTAAGTTTAACTATTGCCAAAATAATTAAGAATTTCTGCTTATTTTTACTCAAAAATGAGGTATAATTCAGTGTAAATGAGGTCTATTGACCATACATTCCAAACATAAGTGTAACATTGGTGATAATGAGCTGAAGTGAAGTTGACTGAAAAGGATTTGGTGATAATTTTATGCTACTTGCTTTTAAGTTTATTATTTTTTAATAATATGTATTAATGAATTAATATTTTATTAATTATTAATATACATTTTATTACAATTATTGTTAATGTTATTATTCATAATGACGTTTAATAGTTATTAGTATATTATTAATGTTAACTAGTAATTATTTTAAATATATATATAAAGCATAATTTGTCAATATTTATTAATAACTAATAATAGTAATAATAATGAAATGTATGTTCAAGCACAAAAAAAACAGTATAAACAGTGTTATCTTCATTTTAGGTGTCAAAAAGTATTTGCTGCTCTCAGTGTTTTCTTTTATGTGGAAACCGGATCCAAATGGCTTTTAGTGAGAGTGGCATGTCTACTGATGGCTGCAATCATGGAACAGTATTCCTTCTGCTCATTCAGTATTTTGATTGGAAGAACGTTGGTGTGTACACAATGTATAATTTTGTTTTTGCATATTTGAAATATGCAAATATGTTCAAAATAGCCTTTAAGGCCAGTGTTTTTTCTACATGTTAGTGTTGTTAAAAGCCAATAAAGCTTTTTTTTTCATATAAGTGTCAGCCATATGTCCAGATCTGGTCACCCTACAATAATCAAAGTAAACGCAACACAATACAAGTCTCCGGATACAAGGTGGGTGTGTCAAATTAGGCCCAGCACTGGATTATGCTTTTTGGAATTTGTGCATTTGTGTTTGAATTAACTGAGCAAGTAGTTTTGTGTGTAGTTACTGACAAGTGGGATGCTGCAAACATAATTTATTGTGTCCCACCTGGCTTTCTATTCTAGAGATGCCACTGCTAATTAGTATTCAAGAGTTGCAATGCAGTACAGGACCAGAAAATACTACACATAAACATTATTACTAAACGTTCAGAGAACACGTCTTTATTTAGGATTTCAATTAAAACTTTTTTTTTATGAAAATATGTCATTATCTTTAGTTATACATTCAGATAACGTTCTTCAGAAATATTATCATTATTCAAACCTTTAGGAAACCTTAGAGGAACATGACTGTACTTTCTCTTAAGGTTAGAATAATATAAAGACCACTTATTTGAATGCTAGTTCAGAGAACCTCCTCATAACCATAAACGTAACATTTAAATTATTCTAACCTTTATTGAATTTTGTAGGAAGGTAACTTTCATGCTCGCTTAATTATAAAATAATGTTACATAATATAAAATGTTACAGAAACGTTATGTGCACATAAATACAAACTAAAAAATCCAGTGGTCCCATAGTGACAAATGTCATAATTAAAATAACATACTTGTAATCACTACAGTGAAATTACTACAACTTCAGTACAGCAAAACGTATTTACACAGGCCCGAAACCTACCACTGCCCTTTAAAACGCAAAATTGAAAAGAAAATAAAAATGTCGCCCAACAAATCCTCCTGAACGTGCAAGGCGCTATATAACACCTCTCCCTGGAGCGGCCATGTGTTCTCCACAGAAGGAGTAGAAGCCCCGCCCACTATACGGGTGCCGCAGTAAAATTGGGCGCGCTTGCGTATTGACATTCCTTTTTTTCTTGGAAGTAAGTACTGCATGGCGTGTGTCTTTCTCTTACCACAAAAACTGCACAATTTCTCTTTTATACTTATGCGTAGGGTCTTACCGAGCTTGTTGTTAAGTCGGCTTGGGGTGATAAAGATCCCAGTGTCTTGGAAAGTCATAAGACAGCTTGTTTTGTTGTTTATTTTAAACTTGAGAGAGTTGATACGAGCTGGTTAGCTGAGCCGCTTCACGCACGAGGCCTTCCGCGCGGTGACTGGTCACGTTTATAGATGAACGTGAAGCTGATAGGACTCCACCAGGATCCCCTTCATTTAATCAGTTTGTTACTGTTACGTCTTTGAAGAGTCGCATAACAGCTGAGAGAAAGTTAATAGTTGTACAAGTTTGTTGGCTTAGCCGCTGACTAGCGTTAGCTACTTTAGCAGAGTTAATGAGTTAACGCTATCAGACCACGTTGAAGTACACACATGTCCGTTTAAAATGTGTGGCTCTCTGTGTTTGAGCTAAAAGCTGATTTTGACTGTACGTGTCGGATGAAGCTGTTTAATAGTGGTAACAAGTTAACAGCCCGCTAGCTGTGTTAGCTTAGCTCCGGGCTGCGTGTTCATTGTGCTATAAAACGCACTAAACTGTTTTCTCAGTAAGCTCAGAACAACACGCTGCTGCCTTTGTTTACGGGGTCTTTTGGAGTCGGTCAGTAAGTTTAAAACTCTGTTAAAGTGTGTGATGGTCTCTGTGCTTTTTAATAAGAGTCCGGCCTTGGGCGTGAAAGCAGCACCATGATGCGGCAGCTCCATAAGCGCATGATTACAGCTCCGGGTTTTCACTTCTCCTTTAGAAGTTGTCCGGTTCTGGAACGTGTGAGGTAGCGGACTGATTTCCAAATGAACACGAACCGTAATTGAGACGGGTTAGTGTGAAGTGCTCGTTTCGCACTTGGCCACAGTGAGAGCTGGATGACGTAGCCGGTTAAAAAGTTAAGCACGCTTGTTTGGGCAGTGCTGGAGGCACCACACCCGCCCTGTGATCACTTCAAATAAACTCCACCTTGATTATTCTTGGTTAACTTTAATGATAACTTTAATTTGTCTCATATTGCACACATCGGCACCTTTTTTTAATTAAACAACGTCTCTTTGCAGTGCCCCTTGATTAGATCCCATCATGGCAGATCCAGATCTTGATTTCACTAGTGGAGATGCTGGGGCCTCTGTGACTTACCCACAGCAGTGCAGTGCCCTGCGCAAAAACGGATTTGTGGTCCTGAAAGGTCGTCCTTGCAAAATTGTTGAAATGTCAACTTCAAAGACAGGAAAACACGGTCATGCAAAGGTGGGGACTAGATTCATCAGACTTCAGAATCTTTTTGCTTTCTTTCCATTTCTTCCCATCCTTGTTTACTTGGGTAAATTCTCCTCTCTTGTTTGCATAGGTTCACCTGGTTGGTATTGATATTTTCACTAATAAGAAGTATGAAGATATTTGCCCCTCTACTCACAACATGGATGTGCCCAACATAAAGAGAAATGACTTCCAGGTAAGCTTTATGCTGCATTATCAAATGTCTTATCAGTTCTTGTAACTTGAGTTAACAAGAAACGTAACATTGGTTGTGGTATCCCCCTGGATTGTGTGAAACATTTTCATTGTTAAAAACTGTTGCATCTGATGTGAAGACATCAAACACAATAAGATGGCTTATTTGAAACAAGTGGACTGAATCTGCCTGCCAAACGTTTTTCATTCACATCAACAGTGACGTAACTGGGGTCAAAGTTGTAGATGAAATTGAAGTGTTGCTGTTACATTTCTTACCTTAAACATGAGAAATATGAGCTCTTTGCAACTGTTGTTGAATTGTCAATCATAAATGTTTAATGCCAACCCTTTTTTGTTAGGCTTCAGTAAATGCCTCTTACTTTGCCTGGTGTGCATTAGACCTCTGGATACAGTAATAAGCTATATAAATAGCAGTTTCCTTAACTTGCCAAAGTTAATTGCATTTTAAAGATGAGCGTTATGGCAACATTCCGAAGCATCTTTCTTTTTCATTTAAACTTTCTCCTGTTTTCAGATATCACGTTGGTAAATAGGGTATTAAAATGTGAAGTTTTTGAATGTAGTCTCATTTTGCATTAGTCTACCAAAGTGACACTAAGTAAAAACATAACTGTGCTGATGCCATAAAGGTGTTGGATGATAGTGCTGTAGTTAGTTTGAAAGTTTGTTGAAGGGTATGGTTTTGTAGATGAGTAATTTTTTTCTGTATAGTAATTGTAATTTTCATGATCTAATCTGGTCATGTGACTGAGAGGTGTACATAATTTGGTGGGGGCCGGCTAAATGCTCTTCTGACTATATTTTTTTAATTAAATGCTGTGAAAGTCTTGTAATTGTGTGTAGTAAATCAGTTGTATGCAGAAGCCTGTCTCATGATGGCTCATTGTTTTCAGCTGGTTGACATCAATGAAGGGTTCCTATCCCTTATGATGGACAACGGTGATGTGCGTGAGGACCTGCGTGTTCCAGATGGTGACTTGGGCAAGGAAATTGAATCCAAACATGGAGCTGGTGAAGATATGATGGTTAGTACCTTCTGCTTTCTAAAATTAGGTTTGGTTTAGCTTCCTCTGGGACATAATTTATTAAACAGGGTTGTTTGGCTGGGATTTGTTTTTAGAACTTGGGGTAATGTTTGGTCAGTTTTTTTCTATAATAGTTAGACTTATTGTCTTGTTTTCCAGATTACTGTGCTCTCAGCTATGGGTGAAGAGTCTGCAGTGGGCATCAAGGCCTTTACCAAATAGGAAGAGAGACTGGGCTGCTCAGGCTGCGACATGCACCACCTTTACAAATCTGCTTTTTTGGTTTTGTTCGTCACCAAAGCTTATGGCCTTCACAAGCAACCTCAATTTTTGTTGCAATTGTACCCCATTTTCTTCTCCTTCCAATACTGCGCTGGATTTTAACAACTTAATGATAGGTTGTTTTTGGCATTCTCTCGGATCATTTTTTTTTATTTTTTTTATTCTTTTAAGATTATTTTTTTTCCATTCCACTTTCTTTTGCCTTTTTAAGATGTCGGTTTGGCCACTTACATTCCTGAATGTTAAACAGTGGGATCCACTTTGTCTTTTTATATACATATTACATGAATAATGTGCATATTCAATGCCATTTGGGGAATACACATATGAATTTTAAAGAAGGGGAAGGCCCTAACTGACACTTGCCTTTTTTTCACACCCCACCTCCCTTTATGGGTGCCATACCTTTTGCCTGACATGGTTTATTCTATTTTCGCATTAAGGTCATTTCTCTTGATTGAATGCCTTTTCCCAACGTGAAATGTGTACTGGTAGTTTGCACTTTGTAGTACTGTAAGTACTTGAGTACTACTGGAAACATTTCATTTTTTTCTTTTTAAAATCACTATGACAAACTTCAGTGAAATTTCTAAATGCCAGTCTCCATTGTATAGAAGTGAAAGAAGAATGTGATGGCCATGTGCGATTACCTCTGTAACGCAATAGCAGCCAGCCTGGTTTTGGCTGTCATTGATGACCTTAAATAAAGTGTTGAAGCCTGTATTTGTGTCCAGTAGAAAGGTTTATGGATGCTTTGCCAGCATTTGCAAAACAATTCTTCTGATGGACCCAATATTTGGTATGGTGTGTTGGTTGAAAGTGTGGTGTTCGTGTTTTTTTTTTTTTTTTTTTTTTTTTTTTTTTTTTTTTTTTTTTTTTTTTTTTTTTTTTTTTTTTTTTTCTCCTCTTCTTCACTCGAGGCCTTTGTCACCATGCTGGAGATGGCAAAAAAATAAAGTTAAATAAAATAGATTTCAGTTTAAGGATTTATTTGGAGCAGTCTTTGTATCCATTTTACAGATGAACCAAGTACAAATTAGTTGGGTCAATAACTTCCTAGTTTTATTTTTAATGGCCTAAACAAAAAGTTGATTGTTAAAATGTTTCAATTGATTTTTTTTTTGCACTTAATAGATACATAAATGATTGTGCAGTATGATTTGCCAGAACTAGAAAATTCCATGACAATTTTGAGCTCATATTGCCTACCGCTAGGTCAAACCTGGTTGCCAATCCTTCCTTTATGCAGCTTTCTGTATTTGTCTTTGTGCCCAGAATTCACTACAGCCACCCCGGAGCAGAATTTTCTATAGTTCTGCATAAATGTGACCTATAGCTTCATCAGACTGTGGCAGAAGTCTTAAAAGTAGATGAATCAAATAAATGGGAGAAAAATATATTTTTGGGTTTTATTTGAAAAATGATCCAATGTTACATGTCCATGAGTGGCAGCAGTATGTTAACCTGTGCGATTAACAAGTAATTTTAAAGCGTAATTTGAGTTTGGTGTCATCAGTCGGATGACTATCAGATATGTGTCCTGTTTTATTTGATGAACATGTGAGAAGCCATCCAACAGGAAATGTAAAAGAGTTTGGACTCCATAGATTGTGTACAAATGGAGGAAATTCAAGATTACTATTAACCTTCTCCAGACTATTCAACCAACAAAGATCACATGATTTCATGAGTCTGCCACCAGGAGAACACTGAAGAGCAATGGTGTGCATGCAGCGAGAACGCTACTGCTCTCTAAAAAGACCAATTCTACCTGTCTGCAGTTTGCTAAGTGCTTGGACAAGTCAGGGTTCTTGTAGCAGTGTTTTGTGGATGGATGCAATCAAAATGTAAATTTTTGGTTTAAATGAAAAGTGTTTCATTTGGATAACAGAAAACATTGCAATCCAGCATAAAAAACCACATCCCTTTTTGGAAATGTGGTAGTAGTATGGTTTGGGCCCATTTTGATGCATCTAGGACAGGAATTCTGAATTATTCCAGCAAATTCTAAAGGAAAATGTCAGGACATCTGACCCGTGAGCTGAATCCCAAGATGATGTTGGTCAGAATCAGAATCTATTTTGCCAAGTATGCTACACATACAAGGGATCTGACTTGGTGAGAGTGACCAATACATGATATGTAACAAGCACAATAAACAGTAAGTAGTATAGTGAATAATAAAGTAAAAAAAAAAAAAGAGTAATAAAGAGTTGAGGAAGCTAAGAAAGTTATAAATATCTGTAACTGATCAGGTATGAATACTACATATCTTTGTATAGCCTGAGTAGACAAATATACACACATAATATACAGAAAGCACTGATAATATAAACATTTACAGAAATTGAACATCTGTACAGTTGTGCAAGTAAGCACAGTGCAAAGCAGCAACATGTAGCAGTGTTTTGTGATTTAATCTAGTTTCAGTTCCGTTCAGTGAAATTTGGAAGCTCAGTTCAGTTGTAGATATTTTATGGACCACAGTGTGAGGTGTCCACTGTTGTTGAGGAGCTACAGCTCTGGGGAAGAAGCTGTTCGCATGCCATGTTGTGCTGGTTTTGATGGTCCTGAGTCTTCTGTCAGAGGGCAGTGTCTGGAAGAGGTGATGTCCAGGATTTGAGGGGTAAGTTGTGATTTTGCCAGTGTGCTTCCTCACCCTGTTGATGTAGATTTCTTGAAGCATTGGCAGATTACACCTAATGATCATCTCCACTGTCCTGATGAGGTGCTGGAGTTTGGTTCATTGTTTTGAGGTGGCAGAACCAAATCAGATGGTTATATTTACAAATTCTGGGACCTATGCACAGGCTGCTCTACAGTCTTGTGTTTAGCAGCAGGTGGTTTTTACTGCACCAGGAGACCAGCTGCTTGACATCCTTTCTGTAGGCAGATTCAGCCCTGCTGGTTATGAGACCCACCAGACTGGAGTCATCCTCAGATTTCAGGATTTTTACAGCTGGGTCCTTGGACACAGTTCGTGGAGAGGCTGAAGAGAAGGGGTGATAGAACACACCTGTGTGGAACTCCAGTACCTGTGTACGGAGGTCTGAGGTGCATTTCCCCAGCCGCGCGTGCTGTCTCCTACTTGTCAGGAAATTCACTTGCAAATGGAGTCTGGCACTGACAGCTGGGACAGTTTAGTCTGATGAAGCTGCTGCACAATGGTGTTAAAATCTGAGCTAAAGTCCACAAACAGAACCCTAACATAGGTTCCAGGACTCTTGAGATGTAGGATGAGGTGCAAGAGTTCACCATGTTTTCGACAGACATCATGCAGCAAGACCACGACCCTGAGCACATACAGTCATGGCCAAAAGTCTTGGCACCCCTGAATTTTTTTCCAGAAAATGAAGTATTTCTCCCAGAAAATTATTGCAGTTACACATGTTTTGTTATACACATGTTTATTTCCTTTGTGTGTATTGGAACAACAAAAAGGCAAATTTGACATAATTTCACACAAAACTCCAAAAATGGGCCGGACAAAATTATTGGCACCTTTTCAAAATTGAGGGTAAATAACTTTCAAATATGTGATGCTCATTCAAACTCACCTGTTGATAAGTAACAGGTGTGGGCAATTAAAAAAAATCACACCTGAAACCAGATAAAAAAGAGAGAACTTGACTCAATCTTTGCATTGTCTGTCTGTGTGTGCCACACTAAGCATGGAGAACAGAAAGAGGAGAAGAGAATTGTCTGAGGACTTCAGAACCAAAATTGTGGAAAAATATCAACAATCTCAAGGTTACAAGTCCATCTCCAGAGATCTTGATGTTCCTTTGTCTACGATGCGCAACATAATCAAGAAGTTTACAACCCATGGCACTGTAGCTAATCGCCCTGGACGTGGACGGAGGAGAAAAATTGATAAAAAGTTGTAACGCAGGATAGTCTGGATGGTGGATAAGCAACCCCAATCAAGTTTCAAAGAAATTCAAGCTGTCCTGCAGGCGCAGGGTGCATCAGTGTCAGCTCGAACTATCTGTCGACATTTGAATGAAATGAAACGCTATGGCAGGAGACCCAGGAGGACACAGAAACATAAAAAAGCTAGACTGCAGTTTGCCAAAATGTATGTAAGTAAGCCAAAATCCTTCTGGAAAAACATCTTGTGGACAGATGAGACCAAGATAGAGCTTTTTGGTAAAGCACATCATTCTACTGTTTACCAAAAACAGAATGAGGCCTACAAAGAAAAGAACACAATACCTACAGTCAAATATGGTGGAGGTTCAAAGATGTTTTGGGGTTGTTTTGCTGCCTCTGGAACTGGGTGCCTTGACCGTGTGCAAGGCATCATGAAATCTGAAGATTACCAAAGGATTTTGGGTCACAATGTAAGCCCCAGTGTCAAAAAGCTGGGTTTGCGTCCTAGGTCATGTGTCTTCCTGCAGGGCAATGACCCCAAACATACTTCAAAAAGCACCCAGAAATGGATGGAAACAAAATGCTGGAGAGTTCTAAAGTGGCTAGTGAACACCTGTGGAGAGATCGTAAAATTGTTGTTGGGAGAAGGCACCCTTCAAATATGAGAGACTTGGAGCAGTTTGCAAAAGAAGAGTGGTCCAAAATTCCAGTTGAGAGGTGTAAAAAGCTTGTTGATGGTTATAGGAAGCGATTGATTTCAGTTCTTTTTTCCAAAGGGTGTGCAACCAAATATTAAGTTGAGGGTGCCAATAATTTTGTCCAGCCCATTTTTGGAGTTTTGTGTGAAATTATGTCAAATTTGCCTTTTTTCCCTCTGTTTTTTGTGTTGTTCCAATACACACAAAGGAAATAAACATGTGTATAACAAAACATGTGTAATTGCAATCATTTTCTGGGAGAAATACTTCATTTTCTGGAAAAAATTCAGGGGTGCCAACACTTTCGGCCATGACTGTAAGTCATTCTTACCAAAGTTTGTGTTTTGGAATGGCCAAGTTCAAGTCCTGACCTTATCTAAACAAAAATGTGGCATTACCTGAAGCAAGCACTTCATGGATGGAAACCCTGAGTTGAAATTATGTATGGAGGAATGGGCTAAAAATCCTCTATGCTGATGTGCAGGAATAATCAACAATTACTGAAAATGGCCTTAAGTGGCTCAGTTGACTAAGTCGCTGCCACTATGATCTGAGGATCACAAGTTTGAATCCCGATCATGCTGCTTGCCATCAACAGCCGAGGCCCCAAGAGATATTATCTCTCTTCGGGTGGGCAAGATGCTGCACTCTCCCTAGCACTATAAACAATGTTGATTGATTTGGGCATTTGCCAGCAAATCCATCAGAACTGGGGATCTGCGCTTTCCTGAGAGCACGCTAGCTGCCTGGTGGTGATGTATCGCCAGCAGTTCAGAAAAAAGGAGGGCTTGATGTCACTGGAATTGGAGGAGGCCTGTAGTCCTCTGCTCCCTCCCAATTATGGGTATTATGGGCAAATTATGGGTTAAATAAATAAATAATAAATAAATAAATAAACAATTACTTGCTGCACAAGGGCGTCACACCAGACTTAAAGTCTTAGAAAGAGCTCCTCTGTTCAATTAAATGTAGAATGAATATTTTCTGATATAGATTCATTTGACTTTTTGATCTCAACTTATTCATGTAGAACAAATGCTGGAAATGGCATAATTTGGATTGCTCTGATGTACCAGTTGGAATGGTATTAAGACCAGCAGCAGATACTCATCAACTACCCAAGCCAGTCTCGGCTCCACCCTGTTCTGCTGTGGTTTAGTCTCAGTTCTGAAAAGATGACTCATGTTGACTTATGTGCCAAGTCTATGTGGAGTTTATTACAGATTATAACTCGCTCATTATGTTCTATTGTTGGGAATCATTATTGAGTTTAAGATTATTTGCACGAGTGGAACCAGTCCTTACTCAGAGACTCTCTTAGCTTAACAGTGCTGATTTAAAGGCAGCACGTGCTCAAATGAATGGAGGGCTACAGCAGATAAAAGATTAAACTTCAGTAACTATAGATGGACTCACAGTTCTGATGCAACTGATCACATGATTTAAGGGAGCACGTTTCCAGCCAATGATCTATATTACTGCATAGGACGCTGCCTATTCGCTAGCATTGAGGCCGGCGCGACGTCATGGAGCCGCCATGTTGTGTGGAAGTGAAGCTTGTAAACAATGGCACATGACCAGCACTGCTTCCTTCTCAAAGCTCTAACTTCGCTAATAATTGTCCGATTTTCAAAATTTAAAGTTCTTTACAAAGAGGATAAAAAGCTCTTTAACAAGCTCTTTAATCAAAGTATTAAAATGTTTGATGACATGTTAGGCTACTATCGGCTTTCGCATCCATCGTAACCGACATTTTCTCTAGGCCTTACTGCTTGCATGACTTCTAATGGCTGTAAAATCGTTAATAATTATCAGATTTTCAAAATGTAAGTTATTTACAAAGAAGACAAAGAATTAAATTGTGTAATGCTGTTATCGCATGGCCATTGACATAAATATAGCCATGTTTTCTTGCCTTGCTGCTACTAGCTAGTGACCGATGGCTCTACACAAATTATAATTTTTTTCAACCTGTCGACGGTCTTAATCCAAAGTAAAGAACATGGAGACCTCATACATAGTAAAGTAAATGTAGAAATATTCAATGCTATCATCCGAGTTCATTTAATGTTACAGTAAACACCTTGTAAATCTCTATTTATGCTGCTACTAATTTTACTTTTTAGTAATTTAAAAGGTGTTGTCTATAACTTATAGGACAATTTGATGGGCTAGCCACTGGCACTGCCAAGTTGACAACACTGACACTGCATCATTGTCACTATAAAAATGCCTCTAGTCTAGTAGTTTAGAGTTCTATTGCATATCTACATTTGATTACAGTAAGAGTTAATGTTTGTGATACTAACTTCATGAGTGTTGTTGGTTTGATGCAAGCCTGACTATTAGTGTAATGTCTACGGAACTACGTCAAGTTTGTAGGTCAGAGATTGTGGCTGTAATTCACAGATTTTTACGAATAAATCATTTAAAAATGAATACATACTTGTGGAATGTGATCCCCTGGTCTCTCCTGATAGAATTCCGATAAAGTAAAAAATTAAAGGCAAAACATTGCAGCCCTTTCGTTGTTTGTAAACACTGGCTTCCTTCAGAGCTTGCCCTGCTTCCACACAACATGGCGGCTCCTTGGCGGCGCGTTCAAAAGTCACGTGTGTCCTATCCAGTAATATAGATCATTGTTTCCAGCGGTCAGTTTCTGCACACGGTTAGTCTTCAGCATGGTGAGATAATTGTTTATTCTGCATTTAACCTCCGCATTCCATTTAAAAGCCCTGACTGGTTTTAATGGCAGCCACAAGAATAAAAGACAAGGATTTGCACTGCTAAGTTTTTGGGACGACTATGGATTCATAGCGAGGGGGAGATGGTTGGGGGACTGTGTTGTAAATTGATGGTGCTTAGTTGTTTTTTATTATTATTATTATTATTATTATTATTATTATTATTATTGTTATTATTGTTATTATTATTATTATAGACCGCAATAAAACACTATTGTTTTGACCTTCTGCGGGGGCTAAATTCCGGCTGTAAGACGTCACATCCTCTTTTGTCTCGGTCTGTTCAACATGGCGCCGGTAAGTACTATCTCTGAACACTGGTTTTACTCATAATAACGTCTATTAACGTGTTTTTCACGACACAGCAGTGAAGTTCAGGATATTTTTCGGTTCTTCGGGTAGTATTCACTTTTTGAACGTTTGAAGTCGTAGTTACATTATATTACTAGATTATTAGCCACGTGGAATGAATGGACACGTGTGCTTTTCCTAATCGACGGATCCTGAACGTGCTACTCCTTCATTCTGCAGCAATAAAACACACTAGAGCGTTTAAAGTACAACTCAAACTTTACAGTTGTACATTTTCATATTTATAGACTGCACACTTTTCCAATTGTTAAATATAATCAGAATCGTCAAGCCAAAATCTAGATAAACATATTAATGAATATTTCCAGCATGATCCTTTGCCATAATTAAAGTATTACGTTTTCTTTATACTGTTCCGGATAACTCCTATTCAGTCACATCTGATCAGAGCATCATTTCACAAGCTGTAAGCTTTTTAAAAGGCTTTGCTTCAATGCAACAAGAACATGGACTGTTGTCACATACCTGCTGGGTAGATTGTACAGTTGGTCATATATTCAGGGACAGGGTTTACCCACAGCGTCGTCATTTTGCCTTGGGAACAGAATATTGGTAGTAATTTACCTATTAAGAGTCATCATCCTCACCTAACTATTCTCTCACAACAATCCATCTAAAAAGGCTTGTTACCTAAATATGAATACTGCTACAGTCACATTTTAAGGCACAAGTCAAAATGTTTATTTTACTGTATATTTTAGATAAGACAGATGGTGGTAAAAAAGAACAAAAAGGGAGCTTCCTGGAAGTTCACCTTGGACTGCACTCACCCTGTGGAAGATGGTATCCTAGACTCTGCAAACTTTGTAAGTGTGATTTGGTTGATTATTAAATATTGATGTCTTTAAAATAGGAGGAATGTTGTAGGCATTTGCATTGCTAATGCTGTCTTAACTAGGGTACCCTTCCCTAGTTTAATGCCTAGGGCTCTCTTCCCTAGTGTGGTCATTTTGCTTTGTCACTAACAGGAGACATTTCTGAGAGAAAAGGTGAAGGTTAATGGCAAAACTGGCAATCTTGGCAATGTAGTTCAAATTGCCCGCCAAAAGAACAAGATCAGCGTCACATCAGAAAAACAGTTCTCCAAAAGGTGAGACCTACAAAGATGGTGCTGATGTTTTGAGCACATTAATTTTCCATGGTAAAAATGTGACACTTATTTTCTTTTGCCTGAGGAAGTATTTATGATTTGTATTGAATTTGTATTTTTCGTATTACCAGAAGTGCATCTGAAGCCATGCTTTTCATTCATGTCGGGCACTGCCAAATGTCCAAAATGTCTACTTTTTTTCTTTTGTCAGAGGTAACATGTTGGAAGTAGGTTTTCTTTGTGTGTTGATTTGCTGTTTGCCTTTTAAGTGAACACTATCTGTTCTTTAGGTATCTGAAGTATCTCACAAAGAAGTACCTGAAAAAGAACAATCTTCGAGACTGGCTCAGGGTGGTGGCCTCAGACAAACAGAGCTATGAGTTGCGCTACTTCCAGATTAGTCAAGATGATGAGTCTGAGACAGACGAATAAAGCTTCACTTTGTGAAGAGGATATTTGGTGTATCAGTCCTACACGAATGGTCACATTTATATGTATGATTATTTGTAAATAAATGGATATACACAGAACTTGAACATTTTGCATTTGTTCCTTTTCACTAATGCCAATTTTAGGTTTTTACCAGTCAAAATTTCACTTTAAAGGCACAGTATGTAATATTTTGGGTTATCTTTTAGCAGAATTTTAATATAATCACTAATAAAAATGATTAAAAACACATCTAATCATTATAAACTAAGTCGTTTGATTATTTTACCTTAGAATAAGCTGTTTATATCTACATTGGTCATGGGTTGAACACAAGACTGAGGCTGCCATGTTGCATCGCCATGTTTCTACAGTAGTTCTAAAAGGACAAACGAGGCTAGCAAAAACCGTTTGTGTTGTAATGACGAATTGGACACTCAAATTCGATGGCGCTGTAGCTTTGTTTTACCGTTGGCTGACATAAAACAGGAGAAGAAATAAACATATACCTCAATAAGAAGAAATACACGGAGGAGAAGCAAGAAGAAAGGTTTTTTGGTTTATTTGTTAAGATTGCGGAACGTTTTTATGCTCGTCAAGAAGAGAAAAAACTTCAATTGTCAAAGAAAAGAAAACATGATGAAACTTAGTTTCATATACGTGTGCGCAGTGTTTCCCCCATTCCACCTTAAATGGTGCTGTAGGATGTAGGACATTGTAGCACATCGGAGCTGAACGCTACTGCAGCATTTGAGGTGGAAAGGGATATTCGTAGCTGCGCGCTAGTTTGCGAGCTTAGCTAATATGAGCTCATGTGAACTCATCGGCTGAAGTGCCTTCAGAGCATGGCAAGCTTACCTTGACTAGAGAAAAATGTGTATCTTGCCTGCATTATCTGTCCACAGTGAAGCAGTTTGATGTGTTTATTTTATTGCTTTGTACAGAAAACAGCTAATGTTTACAATAGTACTAAAGTGCAGAAAAATGTTTTGTCTGCATTGTAGCTATGATAATTTTACATATTACATTTCCTAAATTTCTAATTAAAATAAATCTTACCACTTGACATATCACTACCTCTAAAGCTACTATTAGAAATCACGTTCGGGAGTATCAAAGAGGTATGACATCTTACGGCCACCATAGAGACTCCTTCGTGTTTGGAAGGGAGGGACTGTGGAAAAAGTCTTCATTTGTTTGCAATATGGAAACGAAACCACTAGATGTCGCTGGAAACTACATACTGTGCCTTTAATGCAGTTTAGTTATTAAAAACACATTTGTATGATTGTTAGTACTAGAAATGGGTGCACAGTGAATTTTTGGGTAATGTTTTGTTTTAACTGACTCAAGCCACTGGTAGACCGAATTAGATTCAACTTTGTCGTTAAACATGTACAAGTACAAAGCAATGAAATGTAGTTTAGGATCTAACCAGAAGTGCAATAAGCAACAAATGCAGAATGCACAATAGATACAGTATATACAAAATATAGGCAGAAATATGGACAAATTTACATGCAAATGTTACAGAAACATTGTAAACATGTTGAAATACTATAAACATAAACAGATGTTCAATTCACTGGTTCAGTTGCAATCAAAAGGTTGTATATGTATGTATATACTATGTGCAGAAAAAGTAAAAGATGTGATCTATAGTTGGGTACCCAAGATCACTGTCTAGGGAGACTTAGAATCTGTACCTAATATTCTGTAGTTCCTGATAACCACATCTTGGGTTTGAGCAAAGTATGTATTGTCTTAAAGAATGGCTACACTTCTGAGTTGAATTTGGTGAGGTGTTTGCACTTTTATCTTCAGAAAACATTTTTGATCTTGTATAACAAAATGTCTTGTATGAAACTGATCTGCTTAGGTGTTAACGTTTCCCTGAGGAACATTCACAGAGACATCTTTCAGCAAATTCTGCCTCTCATGTCATCAGCTGACACAGGTCAAAGGTCTCTTACAAATCTCATCAGAGGTTTCAGCACTTGAATAAAAGTGGGAATGGTACCACGTGCACGGCTGGGGGATAGGCCCACCTCAGTATATATACTCGTCATTTCTGAGACAGCCTAAAAGAAGAGCTAGTCCCTTTTCACAGCTATTCAGTGTAACAGCTGGCTATGGATTTCACATTTGCAGATGGCAGAGAAACAGAGACTGAAGCAAAGTTAGTGCTACTACAAAGGACTGCTGTAAGGAACAAACGCATTCGAGGACGCTTCCGTGCAACTTTAGCTGGACTCTTAGAGCTGGAAGTATTAAAGGTCAGGCACAAAGAAATGGTAGATACTGCACTGGAGAGATGCAAAAGGCCTTACCATTTAGTTGACCAGGAAATTGATAAACAACAAGACTGGGTGGAGGAGAGTTCATCTCAGTCTAAGTTTAAGGGTAGTCTCTCCCAGGAAATTGTGACTGGCAGTGGAAAGACTACAATGTTTTCGGAGTTGAAAAGTTGTGCCAGTCATTCATCAGAACAGCTACAACAGCTGTACTGCCCAGCTCAAAGCACTTCCCTCGAATATGAGGCGAGTCAATCAAGGGGTAGCTCTGGATTCTGTGAGAGTGACTTTGGGGGCATATATAACTGTGCTGATGATAAGGTTGCTATCAGTTCTCTGTCCAGTGTTCTGGCCTCTTTAAGTTACCCGAATACTGCGGATGATAGAGAGGATTTTGGAAGGCACATTGACATTAAGAGTGAAGCGTTTTCAGAGGACATCATTCCAGAGGCTGGCTTTCTTTCTGTGGTTGGCCTGTACCCTGATTCACACTGGGCAGCTGTTTGTGACATACTACAACCTAAAATGGTTTTGGAACATTCTTACTGTTCTGATCTAAAAAGCTGTCAGGGGACAGAGGTTTATCGCTATCCCAGTCCATTACATGCTGTTGCCTTGCAAAGACCTCTTTATGCTCCACCGAGTCCTACAAAGTACAAGAAAAAGAATGGGAGATGTTCGCCAGCAACTTCTAACCTTAACTCAAGTTTCTTGCCTAGAACAGATTCAGTTCCTGTCAAGAGAGTTTTTCATGATACCAACTGCCAGCCAGAATCTGCCTCTATGCTACAATCAAACATGTCTTTGCCCTTGTTGCAATCCAGTTGGATGGGCAAGCATGCTTATTCACGTAACTGCAGGTGTTTGGAGATCATCTTGAAGCGGGTACAAGGTCATCCCAGGAGCTACTTTACAACAAAGAATGGTGACATGTACCGGTACTCATGGTCAAGGACAAGCATGTCTTCACTCTACCGGACGTGTTCAATGGGCAAGGGCGAGTCATCTACCCTTTTTAAAGCCAAATATTTTCAGAACAGATGCACAGGGGCAGCAACATGTGTTCCTGCAGGCCCCCTTGGCATGCATAAGAACCAATTTAGAAGACAAACCTCTGCTTTGACCAACCTCAACATTTTTTAGAGAATGTAACAGCACCTTTTTTGATCACTGCTGCATTAGAGAATCATGTGAGATGAACACTCTTTGTCATGGACATTTCTCAGAGGTTAACATGACTAATAAGTAGCCTTCAGAAAAAAGGTGGTCTTGTGATGTTTCAGTCACACAATGTTTGACAGTGTAAATGGTACTGATCTGATTGTGTAATTTTTGAAGACTTTCTGCCAGACTCTGTGAATTTAGCCAGGATTTAAAACAAATGAATAAAGTGAATGAAATATCAGATGCATGCTACTGTGATTAAAAAACACTAAAACAGTTCATTTTTGTTTTAACTACACACAATCAATATTTTATGGATTCTCCTTACTGAATAATTTTTAGGATTATGTTAATAGTCTATGTGGTATGAAAGTATTGATGTTAAGGATTTCTTAGAGGATTCTAATATTTGTTTGCAAATAAATGTTTCAACACTAAGTACTTTGATTGAATGGGAATGTGAAGGGAAAATTGTTTCATGTTCTTTTGGTTGAACATTTCATTGCATCATTTTTTTATAGCCATGTGGTACTCATTGTAACTTCATCAGTATTATGAGGCATGTAGCCATTGTTATCCAATCACATTCAAATGCAACAGTTTCATTATCTTTGATTTAATCACTCAGGAGGTGATACTGAGGTTTGGCTCAAGAAACAGCTGTTTCAGTTGTGGATCCACCAGATGTCAGCAAATATCCAAATTGGCCATACAAAGCAGAGAGACTGCAGGACACTCAAGAGCTCCAGAAAAAAAATCTAAGAAGAAACTTATGTTTTCCCTGAGAAACATGTCAGCACTATATTTTCTGTTTTGAACTTGATGTTTGCCAGGATGCACTGTACATTTTCACTGTTTCCAGGCCAATATATTTTTGCATTTACAGCATGAGCATACCGGGGCAAAGGCTCCATTTTATCTAAGAAAAAAAGTTATCCTTTAAAAGGAGATATGGGAGTACACACGAGTGCTTAGGGTTTCGTTTTTGTTGGAAGAAAAGTTCGATATTCACACATGTAGTAATCCTTCTCTTCCAGCTGCTGAAGATAAAAACAGCCTGGGGGATGGTGCACTTTTCTCAGAAATGCATGCTGCAATAACAAAGAAACTATCTAGCAGGGGTTTTATGTCTCTGACCTTGTTCCAAAAGCCTGCAGTCGTGGCATGTATAAATTCATGACTGATGGGGATTGAGGTTGGTTTTGGGAGTCTGAAATGGATTTAAGGGGCACACTGTCAAAGAAAATATTTAAATCCAGACTAAACCACAGCTATACCAACACTTCAGACTCACATGATCAGTGATTGTTTTCAATAACAAAGGAATAAAAGGGTAGAAGTGGAATATTCTGTTCTGATTCCACAGCTCTGGTAATTTATGGGTTCCACTTCTTCATAAGACATTAGACCTGTTTATACTATCTCTTGATCCTGCTCAAAGGCTAATGCATCAAAACCACTGGGTCAGCATAGCTGTCAGTTTACATTCTGAGAAAAGTGATGTTGTTCAACGCGGCTGGTTTTTAATCCGTGTTGTCTGCAACACCAATGTTCTGTCAGAGCTGCCCTGTTGTACTCAGTTCTAGTTAGCTATGTTGATTTCTAAACATCAAAGCTCACTTTGCTTCTACATTTGATCTTTTTGTTTCCACTTTAAACTCTCTAGACAAAGCCTGATGCTGAGCTGAAGTTAACTATTCTGTACTTTTGTACTATAAATCTCACTTTTTATTTCTCTGGACTGCAAAATTGTTGTCTGCCATGTTTTGATCAAGCAACTTCAAACAAATGTGTTGTCAGTTGTTGTTACTGTGATTCTGAGGCAGTTGAAGAAAGGCTTTACTTCTTCACTTGCCCCAGGCTGCCCTCCACAGAGCTGCAGGCTTCACTCCAGAGAGCCACATAAAGTATAAAGTTCAAGCTTCAAAAGAATACACACAGTCTGTGCCAGGGATGGGAATGTAGTACTGTAGCTCATCCCAGTCTCTGTAGCACACACTTAATCATAGCCCAGGCCTGTCTGTGCTGGACAAAGTTAGCCTCTTATTCTCAACCTTTAAAGGAACACATAGGGGAGCTGTGGGGGAATAAAGGCACACCGGTGATACCAAAACGTAAATACATTCCTGAAATCATGTCTTCTTGTCTCGGCTTCCAGCTGAATTGAGTGAAATTGCCTCTGCACACTTGGATGATGACCCTTTCATGATACGTTACAAACAGTCATCGTAATGCAGAGGTGATGTAGTTATCGCGTCACCACAGCAACGGTGAGTCATCCGAGGCGGATTTGTGCTCCTTAGCAGTGTTGCCAGATTGGGCGTTTACGGCCAAATTGGGTAGATTTTGTTTTGCGGTGGCAAAAACTCTGTGTGGTTTGTAGTAATAATAATAATAATAATAATAATGATAATAATAATAATAATAGCTTTATATAGTTTTTTCTATATAAAAATATATTGTATATTGTAATCGTATATTGTCAGTGGCATCTCTACAATAGAAAACCAGGTGGGGAACAATAAATTTTGTGTTCAGCATCCCACTTGTCAATGAAACTACACACAGACCTACTTGATCAATTAATTCAACCACAAATGCACTTCATCAATGAAATTCCAAAAAGCACAATGTGGTGTTATGCCAAATTCGGCACCCCCGCCGTGAGATGCAAGGGTTCTCAATGCTCATTGGCTAGAGGGACAGGATATTACGACATCACTTCAGCCGAAAAAAAACCTCCCAAAGTTTAACAAATTGGATTAAATCAGAGTCGTTTTTGGTGAAGGATGAGAACTTTTGCACTTGAACGTTTTATTAAATTTATGTTTAATTGTTTGTTAAAAAGAAATAATTTGCGTTTTTCGCACTTTCCAGGATTACTTCTAATGGGTGGACTTACATAGATGGTGGGGAGCAGATCTGCGTTAAGCAGCAGCAGGGTTGCCAGGTCCACAAAAAGCTCCATCCCTATGTTCGACATAAAGCACCCTCCCTACACAACCTGACACCAGCCTAAATTCTAGAGCATCCAATCACAGATATCGTTAGCATTATTATTTTTTATTATTAGTAGTAGTAAATATAATGTAAGAAGAACATACTTCCCTTGTTGCTTTTCTTTGCATTTAAAATATCCCCTTTTCTCTACTCTAAATTTATATGTTCAGATCCCATTCCAATAAGTTATCTAATACTAGTAAGTCTACCCCAATGCTCTTCACACTCAGTTGTTCACTGCCATTTAACTCCATGTGTACACTACAGTCATAGCCATAAAACCACTTATAGTAACACAGACATTTTGAGCATTTATCTGTGGTGTTAAAACCAATAGGATTTAAAAGGTAGTAGAGACCTGGCAACCCTGCTGCTGCTTAAGGCAGATCTGCTCCCCACCGTCTATGTAAGTCCACCCTTTAGTAAGTAATCCTGCAAAGTGCAAAAAACGCAAATGATTTCTTTTTAACAAACAATTAAACATAAATGCAATAAAACAATCAAGTGCAAAAGTTCTCATCCTTCACCAAAACGACTCTGATTTAATGCAATTAGTAAAACTCTAGGAGGTTTGTTTTCAGCTGAAGTGATGTCGTAATATCCTGTCCCTCTAGCCAATGAGCATTGAGTCCTACTCCCCCCCCCCCCCAACGCATCAAAAAAGGAACAAAAATACATTTATCATAACTGTAATTTGTGAATGGTGAACATAACTTGTGAAGTGAAAAATAAAAATGAGAAGCGAAAATGTAAGTTTTACATTTACAACCAGTTTTTTTCATTTATGATTATGTTTTTTAATTTACAATTTTAGTTTCATTTACAGATTTACATTTACGTGTATGATTCTTAAAACTTACATTTACAATACCTGTTTTACGTTTACGCTTAATCTAAGCCTGTATTGACGCCATAGAACTGACCTTACACAACATGTACAGGAATATTGTAAATGTATTGGCAACTCCTGCCATTTTTATAAGTCAAATACACAACAATCTTAGAAAATATCATTTAAATAAAATAATTGTATTTTATTTTATTTATTTATTTATTCTAATAATTTTTACCAATTTTCTCCCCTTCCCAATGTGGTTGTAGCCAATTAAACCATCCCATCCATTAGGGGGCTCTCCCCTTCACTTTGCACTGTCCCTGACTCTAGGAAGGTGAAGACATGCACACACCTCCTCGGCCACTGCCTCTTTTCGAACTACCGCTGATACACTGTCACTGGGGAGCCAGTGCGCTCAGAGGAAAGCGCAGGGTTCCCATCTCCAAATGGACCAATCAGTAGACGCCTGAGCCAGCAGATATTGCAATGTGTGAGTGATAGAGAGAGAGAGTGCCAACTACCCACCCAGAAAGAGCACTGCCAATTTTTGCTCTCTTGGGACTCAGTTGTTGATGGCAAACAGCATGACCAGAATTCGAACTCGCGATCCTCTGGTCATAGTGTCAGCATCTTAGCCTGCTGAGCCACTCGGGACCCTAAATAAAATAATTTTAATCAAAATTCTTGATTAGGTTACACACTGCTCCACAGCGACATCTGGTGGGGCCGGGTACCACCTGCCCCTAATGTAGAAACATCTCTCTGTATAGTACTTTCTGTATATGTCAGTGTTGCCAGATTGGGCGTTCAGTATATAGTATAGTACTATGTATAGCACTTCCCCCCACATCCAGTCAGTTGTAAAAGTTGATCGTTTCACAGGTTATACCTCATGTCAATAATACACTGGTGCCATCCCCATCTACACAGTGATTCATCTGCTAGACAGTATCAGTTCATCAGGTAGGCTAATAATTGTGGCTCTCACAGTGCCAAAGTGGGTACAACACAAAATAAGTTATTGGGGAAAATGGGAGGTGATCCTGAACTAAAGTCTTATTTTTGATGTGTACTTTTGGGCGGTTTTTCATGCATTTTTGGAGGATTTTGTAACAGTGTTTGGTTGGATACCACTGAAGTAATCTGGCAACCTAGATCCCAACTTCACTGTTGTTCTTTGTCTCTGACCTCGTTTGTTTTTAGGTTGGAGATGATTTAAGATTTAGCATATTTGTGTCAACGTGCTATCTGCACTGGTCTTGACAAAAATTAAAACTTATTATAATATTTTTTTACTACATTTCCTAAATCTGTTATACCCAGTTGGTGTAACTAAGACAGTTACACACCATTTAAAACTCAAATGCTTCACCATAAAATATATGTTAGGTGTGATCCAAAACTAAACCCACTTCACTTTTAGACCCATAAGTTGATGCTTTTAATTTATGCTGACCTGTTTCTGTTTCTGCCCAATAGTGTCTTGAATATAAAATGGATTTCACCTGAAATACTTTGGCCAAATAATTAAAAGAGTGAGTCTCTTTTTCTTTTAGATTCCAGTCTACAGACATTTAGGATTTTTTTACTATTATGTGATAAAGGTCTACAGTTCAAATCAATGGGATGTTCCAGGGTTACTTTTGTTCAGTAAAAAGGGCCAGAAAGATTTTCAGAGTGACATGCCCAGCTGAGTGAGTCATACTCTTTCCACAGCTCACATCAAACAGATCAAAGTAGGGAGCAGACAAAAGCTTCTTACATCATTTTCTTTGCTCTGCGTTGAGCTGACATACATATATTTTGAGGCACATGTTACCAAAACCTTCACAGAGTGTTGAGTGGGGAGCTAATATGAAAGGTCACTGCTAACTGCTGTTATTAAACATTCCATATTTCATATTTACAGCAGGTTATAAAAAGCTATGATGTCAGCATTGCAGAAATGTTAAATCAGTACCAAGAATCTGTTTTTGTATGATTATCTAAATTAAAGAGCCCATATGTTTTTCTGCATTTAACTTTGTGTTCCTGACAACAATTTTTATGATAGTTAATTTAAAAAGTGTCTGTTCTGATTGGCTGTACAGTATACTGCCTCATTCAAAAACAATTCATGCTGTACATACATTTAAATATGAATAGATGGGGCTGACGTGCTGTAGACTGAAAAGACAGTTGCATGTTTTAAACTGTTTTTAGACTGTTTTTGCAGCTTATTTTACATACATGAACTGCATGGTGTATGAAACTAAGAGTCATTTGAAACTTAAAGGTCTTTAAGTAAAAAAAAAACCTTGCACGTTTTTTTTTTACATTTGATGAGCCTTTTAATATAACATTGCAATAATGTGATGTAGAGCATCACGTTTACTTAAGTTTAACACAAGTTTCCTCTATCTGTATCATTTTCTACGTATACGTGTTTACAGAATAAATGTAAAAGGCATATGGATGTGCACCCAGCGATGGATTGGTGCCCTGTCCTGGGCTTAGTTGAACAGTGTAATGCCCTGCTCTGCACCCAGTGAGGGGGTTGGGGACTAACCATGACCCTGATAAGGTTAAGGTGTGATGATGGATGGATGGATGAATTCTGATATGCACATAATTTCCATAAGAATGAAATATCATATATCATACTTACATCACAAACCTATCATTTAAGTAGTTTCATAACCACAGATCCTCACTGGTCTCCCTGGTGAATAAGGCCATAATTAACCACACTGACACTGTTAATGCATGCTTAGTCCCCCCGAGTTCTATGTGGAGTTTACACATTACATCAAAACTACTTTGAATGCATACACGAAAAACTCTCTTTATTTGTCCACAATGGTATACATGCACGTCCTCAGTTTGTGCACTTATTTTCCACAATTGACTAGTCTTTTTCTGCTACTTCTGAGAAGATAAATGTAAAAATAAAATATGCTTTTGTGCATGCCACATTTTATGTTCTATTTTACCAATATATTACAATCAGCAAATAACAATAGTAGAGATTAAACAGTGCATTATGCTTGTGCATTAAAATGTGCAAAAGGCCATTTAACCAGGCTGATTTCATTCTATCCTCAGTGCAAATGCTGGTATGGCTTGTTTTCACAGTGGAACAAGTGGACATACCACATGATAGGGACATCTTTGGCATTCATTCATAATTCATGTCACCCGATGGCCCATTTTCTGATCACTCTAATAGACTGACATGGTCAGTCCTGTCATGTGAACTATAAACACCGTCTAATGCACAGTGTATGTAAACGGTGCTGGTTAAATGAACAATTGTTCAGTGCTTCTCTCTGAGCTTCTCTGAGCTTCAGTGTATTCTGACACTGTCACCATAGCTACCTGCTGTCTGGAGCAGAACCTGAGATCCACTCGAGTCTCGAGAGTGGCGGCTGAGAGGGAGGCGAGGTAATTAAAAATAAATTAGCTGCCATATCCTAGGTTTAGTGTTTAAAAAGCACAATAAAACCATATCCTACAGTTGCCTTCTTTAATCTTTGCTCTGACTATTAGATTGCATTATGACTGTTTATGAAATACCTGCAGTATTTGTCCTGTGGCTGAATACTAGAAAAGATGAGAGTTCATGTAGTTTAATCAGTCTAAAAGTTCTATTCTAACAGGCAGTGAAGATCACAATATTTTCATTTTGTGCTGCACAAATTAGAGATCCTTGGCAATAAATATTGCTAACCATAAGAGCATTTACTTTTGTATTGCTCTGAAGTGAAGCACATTAATACAATTATATTTAGAAAAGCACAGAGAGAAGAGATAGCAACAATACACACGCACACACGCACGCACACACACGCATACATATACATACATTGCTGCTGAGGAGAAAACAGAAAACATGCCTTAAAAAACTGTGGCACATTGTTTAATTTCATGAAATAATGTAATTCAACCAGGACAGTGCAGCAAACATACTTTTTCACTACGCATACTTTTTCAGTGTTTTGAAGTACTGTCCATATTCACAGTGTAAAAAGTAGCAACCACAGACAGATGGCATTGGAGAGAAGTGACTCGTCTGTGCAACCTACCATCGCAAAGCGAACATGACATGACAAATAAAAAGTCTACTGTGCTGTCATTTATCATAATGTGGACAAAATGATCATAATCATGGCTGAATTTGACACCTGTGCTGTCTTTACACAGAGCAGGAGAAGGATGGCTTTCAGCAATAACTGCTGTCTTTTCTTCTCTCAAAGTCCAGCAATCTTTTCCCTAAATCATCCTCATCCAGTAGTTTGAGTGCTGGACACATGGACACTGAAGAATATGAATAAGAATGAATAAAACAGACACTTTGAAACCTGCGCGGTGACGTAAGCAGCTGCTGAATGGAGGGACACAGCGCTGAATAATTAATTTATCTCTGATCACATGGCAGAGCCGGTGAATTATTCACCCTCATCTCTGCACTGTGTCCCTCTGTCAGCTCGCCGTGACTGCACCGTCTCTGCTGGGCATGGAGCTCTGCTGACCACGGTGAGTCCTGTCAGATACACTCACTGCTTTTTAAACTCAGTTTATGAAGAGTTATAGTCAGGCTTCGCTCAAAACAAGCAGCAAGTGGGGGAAAAATCTCAACGGTGATGTTTTACATCTATTAAATAAGTGAGTCGCCTCAGGATGGTGTTTGTACCTGTGTGTCTGAGTACTGAAGCTCTCCGACAACTCTCAGTGGACTTAATCTTTATGAATATTTCATTTGGCAAAATCTGAATTTCTCCACAGCGAGAGAGTGGTTTATACACACACACTAGCGCACTGACTTCTGGGAAACCGAGTTTCTTATTTCGTTAACAAGAAATTAGTAATAAGTCTGAACAAACAATGTTGTGTGCTTGTAGGACTGCAGTATATCTGAAATGAGATGCAAGAATAATATAGAAAAGGTCATTTTGCAAAAACTATCAGTGTTTACTACCACGGTTGCATGATGGTATTATGACGCTAGCTTTCAGTATACAGTGGTATTGGACAGCATTAACAGTACTCTATACATATTCTACCGGTCAAAAGTTTTAAAACACATTTTCCAGTGTTGTATTGAAAGTGATTGAGTTTAATATCTCAATGAACTCTAAAATGAAAGTATAGGAGTTAAATAAAACATAATGGAATCTATTTATAGACCAAAATGTATCTTAACTTTGGACTCATCAAAGCTGAACACACTCGTGACATTCTTTCTACAATAGACATCAAATACTTTTCAGACAGTTCTTCACAAATCTGCTGCAGAAGTTCACATAAATGTGTGGCACTTGGAGGTTGCTTCTAGAGACTACTGGCACTCCATGTTTTCAAGCTGACCATCTTGCTCTTTTTTCCTAGGTTACTTCTGTCAGAGCTTGGACTTATGTTTTAGGTCATTATCTTGCTGTAGGATGAACCCCTGACCAACTAGGCGCACCAGAAACATTCTAAAAACTTTCTTAAACTGTTCTAAAACTTGAGAGTAAACAATTATATTATGCAGTTTTTACACTTATTGTAACATTTTTTTTTCTATAACAACTGTAATTATACTCCATAGCACTTTCTAGTTATCATATTACTGTCAGTGTGAACATGTCAGTAATGCATATTTTGGGTTTAGACCCAAACATTTATGTGAAAAGATCAGCATATCCAGTGATGTCATTTAGTAAAACTAGATGTATTACAATAGCAAAACTACAATAATATCTGTTGTATTTCCACTGCAGTACTCTAATAGCCGTTACCTTATAATTCTGTACTGAACTATGTTATTAGCATCATTATAGTGTCTACCATGATCTTGACTGACTTATTCTGTTCTTTCTCTGTTGGACATGCGTATATATTTTGAATGACTAGAAATTGCTGCGCATGATCTGAATTTCAGTTTCTTTGAAATAAAATTCTGGAAAACCTCTTATTTGGACTTAAGATTCATTGGGTGTCACTTTCAGCATAGTCCCTAAGTTGTGACTGTGTTTCTGTGTTTATATATGAGGTTGTCTCTGTCACTATGAAAGTGTTTCAGTGCTTCTGTATATGAGGGTAGAGGTGTTAGTCATTTTTATCTCTAAAGATTAGGAAAAAACCAAGTGAAACACACGAGTCTAAGGTCACCATGCCCAATGCCAAGCATTAGCTAAAGGGGTGTAAACCCTCCAGGATGTGGAGCAGGAGAAATGCGGTCTCTGGAGTCATGGAGCTCCATTTAATACCTGTGGGATAAGTTGTAGTGGCTTTTATTATGAACTTGCTATTGCTCTCATGGCTGAATGCAGTCAAATCCTCACAGCAATGTTCCAACATCTAGTGTTAAGCCAGTGAAAAGAGCAGAGGCTGTTACTGTTACTATTAATACACAACAATTGAAAAAGAAATGCAGTATAAATGCCAATATATTATATACAAAATGAAGGAAAATGCTTTATTTTAGTCTTATTAGGTTTTAGAATATTTGCCTTGACAGCTCATTAGTTTCCTGTTGACAGCAGAGCTACACTGGCAGACAATGTCAGACACCAAATGTTCTGGGCTGGATTCATTTCTGTTTACCCATCAGCATTAGCTCTGTGATCTAATTTTCCAATAGCTCAGAATGGAGGCTGACCACAGTGTCCTGCTGTAAAGTGCACAGGACTTAAAGGAGCACTCTGGTGTTTTTCAACCTTGTCTTTATTAGCAAAATCTATAGTCTATATATATATCTTTCAAGAGTGTAGTTTACCTTTTTATTTGGACTTTTTGGGTATATTTGGATGATTTCATGATATTAGAATTTATCAACATCACTGGAAGTAATTATCTGTGGCAACTGACTGTGCTATAGATACAGCAGGGTGGGATTATGTTAAACGTGCTTTTCTCTCTCAGCTCTTTCATTCACCTGCATTTTTCTCTTCTTGCATTTGGCAAGCACCAAAAGCACCATCCTTCAGTCTTCGTTTTGAAACCTGCGATTTTGTAGCTCTCATGAGTGCTATAAGTAAGGCGGCTGAAATTGCACACAAACAAAGATAGATTGCACGTAAATATAGTGGCCAAGGTTTGCTCTCTGGCTCTCCCCCGCTCCATCGTCCACTCCCCTGCTGAAGAATGGCCTGAGGGTGGTGTGCTGAAGCCTGTTGCTTTAGATTCACCTCCTCCACACTATCTGATGGATGGTCCATCCTTCAGCCCATCCCCTCCTGCTGGCCCCCAGCTGTGACGTCAATGCTTTGTCTGCTCATAAAGAGCAAACGCAATCAAATGTGCTTCATCAGTCAAGGTCTTCTGAATGAATCATTTCCACAAAACAGCCTCTATGAGTTTATGCTTTTATTTGTGTACAGCTCAAGGAGATATTTCTTGTCAGACTTTTCCTCATTGATTTAAATTATTGTAATTTGTCTTGTAAACAAATATAGACATATGTATATCATTGCTCCTATATCTAAATGTTACCTTTGTTGAAAATGTTGTGATTGTTTTCAGGTTTTCTTAAACACACAAAGCTTCCCTTTGTATTTTGTGAGCATTTTATGAAGAATGGACTAATAGAAATTGTCAAAAATTACTTGTCACATTACAATGATGATAGACCAGTAAAATCAAAGTAATATGGCAGCAGATTTTAGATGTAAATAAATAATAAAAGTGATGTTTTCAGGATGATGGGCAGAACTGTTGATGACCCTACCCAGATAGCAAATTATTCTGGCCCACATCTGGCTCTCATCTCCAGTTTCATTTGGCCCATCAGCTACATGGTTTGACGGCACTTGGGCGGACTGCTCCCGATTGCAAGATGTGGGCCACATATACACCAGATTAGGGCCACATATCAGCCAAATATAGGTAACACTGCCATATCTCTGCCAGAAGTGGACCACATCTGTTGTGGTACATGTGGGCCAAATGTGTATTTTCAATATAAGGGCCACATTTGGATCACATGTAGTTTGCCATGCCAACAGTGGCCCAGCAGTGCCATTTCTCAGCCAGAAGTGGCCCACATGCATATGCTATCTGGTAAAAATAATCCAAAAATCCTTCAAAGTAAAAATCATATCTTATGGTAGGTTCTTTAAAATCCTCAATTTGCAGTATATTATTAATCCTTTAACAAACTCCATTTCCCAAAAACTTGAGAAAAATTAATATAAGCTAATTTAAAAACCCTGAAATCTATAATTTTTTAATTCACTTAACCTTTATTAACATACAAAAAGAAAAAGAAAAAATATAATTTCAGTGACAGTTATTTTTGTTAAATATAAATTTAGAAATTGATGCCTATAGCACACTCACTCACGACAGGGGCAAAAATAAGACTGAAATGTACAAGATTAGAGTGTCTGCCAAATACTGTAAAAGTAAACATAAATGTACAAGTAAGACTGTTCTGGAAAGTTTCACAAATAGCTGCTTAACTGTAAACAGGTGAGATCGTCGAGATTGAGTATAAAAGGAGCATCCACCAATGTCTTAACTTTTGCAAACAAAAATGGGTCATATTCCACTTGCAAAATGTAAACAAAAAGCGCCTTCAGTTCCAAAACAATTAATAACTATAATTAAAATAAAAGATGATGTGACCCAGTGGTAAACATGCTTCTGTCTCACCTTTTGTAAATGTGTTGCAGGTATCAATTTTTAAATGTTCTTATGTTTATACAAATAGAATTAAGTTTGTCAATGAAAACTCTTACAATCTTTTATTGTCCTTTTGTCTATTAAATAAAGGTTTAAGTAGATTATAAAATTACATGTTTCAGTTTTAATAGCAATTTTACAATGAAACTTTTATGCAGTTACTTGCTGTGATTTGTAGGGAGCATCAATTTTGTGCATTTTGACAGTTAAATACAGTTTACATTACACAGTTCAAGAGCAATATAGTTTCTTGCATTGCAAATTGCCTGAAAACTGCAAAATGTAAATCCATGCATTCATCTTCTTAGCAGCCTAACCCAGTTCAGGGTTGCAGTGAGTCCCTTTACCTCTTCATTGGAGCAAGGCATTCAACTATTCTAGCTGTAGCCAGGACAGGGTGACTATCCATCACTCACAATATATAAAACCAGACTAAAATGTTATGTACAAAAAATAGTTGTGTTTCATTTATAGATTCTTTAAGGAACCAGTCAAAGGTTCTTCTATAGGAGTCCAGAGAATAACTTTAGCATTTTTATTTTTAAGAGTTTGTGGTCCCTGACTGGTGTGATTGTACAGTTAGCTGAGATGAGATGAACGAGGCCTCTGTTTTCCCAAGTTAAATGAAATAATTCAGTCAATGGCTAAGTGTAATTCAGGTCTGCTAAATGGTAGCGGTAAAAGAACCGGGTTTAATGAGAATGTGGAGCAACAAGGAGCTGAGAAGTGAGTGGGTCACTCGGTCAGTCTGAGAGGCTGATCAGAATAATTACAGTCTCTGAAAAGAAAATGAGCAGGAGATGCTTGAGAATAAGTATTTACTTCTCCCCCCTCCCCCCCACCCTCTCTCTCTCTTTCCTTTTTTTTGTCCCTCTCTTTGTAACCTACACTCTTACAAAGATCCAGGGTTTACTGGAGTGATTTCACAGAAGGACTTTTGGTTCCATAAAGAATCTTTCAATGGATAGTTCTTTAACAAACCATTTTACAGGTGCACCAAAATTATGACCACTGAAAAATAAATGAATTACATATAATTTGAAAAATCTACCTTCAAAAACAAGTTGATCCTACAAAAAACAAAAGATTTTAATGAGAGTTACCATAAACAACTGTTATGAATCTCTGTCCTCTCACCATCATCAGTCATTTAAGACATATTCAAACCATTTCAAGTTTTTTGAGGGTTTTGGCCTCGGAAAATTCCGGAGTTTTGGAAAAATTATTTCAGTGTTTTACTTCCATTTTTGGTTGATTCCAAAAAGAACTTATTCAAATGTTTTTAAAACAACTCTTCTTCCCAGCAGATTTTTAAAAAGGCAGAATCATTCCTTAAATGATCTACAGTACCAGTCAAAAGTTTCAATGTATTTATTGTTTTTTTATTTTCTTCCTCCGTTGTAAATTAATACTGAAGTCATCCAGACTATGAAGGAACACATAAGGAATCATGTAGTAAACTTAAAAGTGTTAAACAAACTAAAATATGTTTTAGATTTTAGATTCTTCAACCTAGACACACAACTGATGTCTCAAACACATTGAGGGCAAGAAATGCAAGTCATTAACTCTTGACAAGGCACAGCTATTAACTGAAAGCCATTCCAGGTGACTACCTCATAAAGCTGACTGAGAAAATGCCAAGAAAGCTGCCATCTAAGCAAGAGGTGCCTACTTTGAAGAATGTAAAATATAAAACATATTCTGGTTTGTTTAACACTTGTTTGTTTACTAAATAATTACATATGTGTTTCTTCATAGTTTGGATGACTTGAGTATTAATCTACAATGCAGACAATTTTTAAATAATGAAAAACCACTGAATGTCCAGAAGCGGTGTCCAAACTATTGACTGGTACTGTATATGTATATGTGTGTGTACAAACCGTATTCCAAAAAAGTTGTGACACTAAACAAATTGTGAATAAAAACTGAGTGCAATGATGTGGAGATGGCAAATGTCAATATTTTATTCGGAATAGAACACAAATCACAGTTCAAAAGTTTAAACTGAGAGAATGAATAATTTTAAGGGAAAAATATGTTGTTTCAAAATTTCATGGAGTCAACAAATCCCAAAAAGGTTGGGACAAGGCCATTTTTACCACTGTGTGGCATCCCCCCTTCTTCTTACAACACTCAACAGACGTCTGGGGACA
>BRDA01065812.1:0-16803 GCA_036984385.1 Crenuchus spilurus | reverse complement strand
CTCAGATTAAACTTTTGATCTGTCATCTATGTTCTATTACAAATAAAATATTGACATTTGCCATCTCCACATCATTGCAATCAGTTTTTATTCACTATTTGTTTAGTGTCCCAACTTTTTTGGAATCCGGTTTGTACATATGCAAACATGCAGACCGTATGCCAAAGCGAATCTTATGCAAACGAGTCGTCGTTTCTGTCCTGTGAGAGAGAAGTGAAGAGCGTTAGTTGGTCATTGTAGATTTTATGCTTTGTGTTAAATAGTGTTTTAATAATGGTAACACATTTTAATACATTTGACAGCCATTCTGGATCTTTCTTATTGATTCTCAGGCTTTTGTCTTGATCCAGACATCGAGATCGTCTCTCTTTCACTTCCAGTCTGGGCACATGATGAGAAAACCAGCGAGAAACTCACCGGATAAGCTGCCAGTTTGGCTCCTCCGGCGTCTGTCCCTATCTGCCCTGTTTAAACAGGGCCCTGCGTACGCTCGTGATTGGATTGCACGCTCTCCGGCCTTCTATCCTCATTGTTCGAGGTCACGGAGTAACCCGTGTTGGTTCGAGGGCAAATGTTTTGACCCAACAAGCGTCATCCTTTGATTGCTGTTTGGCAGCAGTGCTCTGTGTGACCCTGGATGTGCACACACTGAAGGAAATTCCTTTTGACAAACCGGCTTTGCAGAAACGTAGCTGGAATTTGTCGGCCTGCTCCATTGTCTGCCTGGGATAAAAGAGTACAAGCAAGCTGGTGTAGGCTGCGTTCACCATGGACTCCACTTTTTCTAGCCCGCGCCCCGCCCCAGGTTGGCATGGAGGGGATGTCGGGGGGTCGCAACACTTGCCGTGAACCCTGGAAGACACGACACTGCGCTAATCCCCCTAGCCGCCAAACTCGGTCCTGGCCCGACACCCTTGAACAATAGGCGTCTGCATGGCCAATGGTGGGAGCCTCTGAGCCAGGCTTTAGAAGAGTGTGTCACGCTCTGCTGTCCGTGTCACTTCTTCCAGGCTGATGGCCTTTATTCTCTGTGACAGGGCCACTGCGCTGGACTGAGGTGGACGGGGCCTGTGAGGGGGCAGTTTGGGAGGAAGTAGGGGACTTCTGCTTTGTCAGTGAAGCTGCCCACACCGTACCTCACAGCTGTGTTTGCTTGTTCAGTGGTACCAGTTTACACCTGCTGACTGTTAGTGATTTTAAATTGTAGCACACATCCATTTATTAAAGCTCTCTCTCTATTTATCCGTCTCTGTCCATGTATCTGTTCATTAGGGCTGCCAATCTTTGGGAATCGAATGAATTGATCTAGAATCGATTCTTGGGGTCACAAATCGATTTTTTCCAGATTCTTTCAAATCAAAACGAAACACTTTACTTTAGCGTTGCAATCTCTGCAAATCGCATGAGTCACGTCCAGCCCTTTCTTACCCGGGCCGGGTCGACGGTAAAATCCAAAGTGTTTCCAAATGGTTGCTTTTAAAGACCGTGGCTTGGCTTGCATGCCTGTTCATAGTCCACGCTGCTTCCTTGTTTTGCCTAGCACTACGGTGGCTGAGAAGGCACATCCGCACCCGCAAAAAAATTCTATTTTATGAAAATGAGAAACGATTCTGAATCGTTCAATGTGAGAAATGCAATTCAAACTCGAAGCGATTTTTTCCTGCACCCCTAATATTCATCTTATCTGTGTACTCACTCATCTATCTGTCGATCTCAGTCTGTATTAATCTAAATGTCCCTTTTATGTGTAATTTTTTAATAATAATTTATAAAGTTTTTGCCTATTTGTATCCCCTTCCCATTGTAGTAGTAGCCAATTAGCCCCTCCCCTCCGTTAGGACTCTCCTCATCACTTTGCACTGTCCGTGACTCTAGGCGGATGAAGATGAGCACAAGCCTCCTCCATTGCGTGTGATGCAGCCACCGCCTCTTTTCTAACTACCACTGATACACCGTCACTGGGGAGCCAACGCGCTCGGAGGAAAGCGCAGGATTCCCAGCTCTGAATGGACCAATAAGAAGACGCCTGAGCCAGCGGACATTGTAATGTGTGAGTGATAGAGAGAGTGAGAGCGCCATCTACCCACCCAGAGAGAGCACTGACAATTTTTGCTGTCTTGAGCCCCGACTGTTGATGGTAAACAGCATGACCGGGATTCAAACTCACAATCCTCTGGTCATAGTGTCGGCGTCTTAGCCTGCTGAGTCACTTGGGGCCCCTCTAAATGGCATTATCTCTATCCAGGTACCCATCATCCATCCAGGTTCACTTTTGGTGATGCTCACCGTTAGTATTTTGCTCATGTGTTTTCACACGACTGGCTTTTTTAGGTGACTACTGAGTTGTAGTGTTGATTGTTTGCACAGTTTTGCCGTATTTATAAAATTGAATCAAACCAGATCCGTGTTGGGCGGTGAGAGAAAACCTCTCTCTGTTCTTTCTCCACCTTTCTGGTCTGTTTCAGTTCATTTTACTCGCTCGCCATCCTCTCTCCTCCACTTGTGTTTGATGGGTAAAGAGCAGCTTTACTCCCTTTCTCAAAGTCTCAATGCTTTCTTTCTCCTTGTCCCCTCCCTCCTCTTTCACACCTGTCTGACACAGCAGAGAGAAGGAGGCGTGTGACAGATAACTCGTGACACGCTTTGATTTGGGGAGAAGGCTACAGGGGTCTGTGGGAGCACGCCTGACAGGATGAAGACCCCTCAGTCCCCTGCTGTGACCAGTGCACGCCATGTCCGTGCTCACGCCATCGTTCCAAAGCCGCACACCACTGCCGAACCTTCCCACTGCCCAAATACCAGCTGCATCCGTTACACCGCTGCTTTGCCATTGTGCACCGCTCCATTTGCCGTGCTGGAAATTGAACAAAAAACATAATGCAGTCTAAATGCATTCTTTGTGAAGATATGGCAGGGACTGTAAAATGCGGAGGCTTTTTGTGCAAAGCTTTAGATGTGTAAATAACAGCGGAACGATGTTATACTCCAATGTTTCTGACTTTGTCCTGGGAAACGCGCCCGGCTTCTTGTTGCATTAACAAAAGGAGGGCAGTTGAGAAGTTGCAGAGGGCAAACCGTACACTTTGCAAGACTTTCTCACTGTCACAGGAGACTGTTCTGTTGTAATTACGACAAGCAGCAGCTCTAGAGAATTACAAACCCATCCTACAGTTGAGTTTTGCGTTATATTGGAGTGCTAGCAGAGTTACCACAGCTGCACTGGTTGAATAAGGTAAGAGATTTATACAGTCAGTTTCAAAGATAGCCATGCAGGGAGAAAGGAACTGGTCTGTCTTTTCATTTCCTTTGGTTTTCTCCAGACATTAGCACAGATAATAGATCAAAGTTAGAGATCATTTCAGTTATACTCTTATTGAGCATATAGTGATGGACAGATTAATTGGGTGGTTGAATAAGCAGACTGATTATTGATATTTGCTCTACAGCAAACTGTAAAAGAGCCAGTTTTTATTTCACAACCTCATAAACACAAATTTAACAACATTACAACTCCCCCTAATCTCAGTTTCACCCTTTCATGGACAGTTTCACTATTTTATGGACTGATTTCTTTGGTATATTTTAACAGATGCAAAAAAACAAGACGTCCGTCAACCCCCCTGTACCCAATATCGGCATTGACTATTGAAAAACCCATATCGGTTGATTGCTAGTAATGAACGTGATTGCATGGGTGTGATAGCATAGCTTTTGATATAAAAAAAAAAATATGACATTTGAACATCTTTCACAGTACTAGTGTTGAAGAGTTTTGGATGTTTGTTCATAGGATTTGTGTTTGATTTTGACTTTTTGGCTAAATATAGTGTAGGAGCCATGGCAGGTTTGTGTAGTTTTTATTATAGTAGCATCTTTGACTACTAGAGGGCTGCACTACGTGATGGTTTACAGGACAGGATGTATCTCATGGTGACAGGAACATATGGTTCTTATTGCAGACTCAAAACGGGAACACAGAATACTCTAAAGTAATGGTATTAATACGCATATTCAGAATCACAGCCCTGCAGTTTCATGTCTGAATGTAACCATTGATCTCATGACTTGGTTGGATAATTTTTCTGAAGGTGAAGTTAGTATATAGAACGCTGCAGTAAATGGGAAACAAAGTTTCAGACTAGCTAACTTATGTTGTCCACACAATGTGATAAACCTGCTTCTATCTGCCTTTTTAACAGTTAGAAATAATTAAAAAAATCGTAAATTGGCATTTGTGACTATTCGGGCATCAGTACTGCTAATTCAAAGTGGTCATGATGCTCACTACTAGCTTTACTTTTTACCTGCAGTATCAAACTGTATTATAATGCAGATTAAATACCGTAGATGTCAGCTGCCATCATCTCCTCTCAAATTAAGGTACTGCACCCCAGTGCCACCTCTCTGACCCGCACCTCCACACCTGACTCTTCTTCTGTAGCAGGGTGCAGAAGGAGCGAGTTCTGTAATTGACGTCCTTTTTAATGAGCTAATTAAACACAGAGTGTTGCAACCTGAGGCGTTATTGAAATGACTCAGTCACAGTTCAGTAAAGCTGTTAATAGCGAGAGTGGGGATAGGGGAAAGGGGTGGGGGCTGGGCACAAATTAGCTTAGCCTAGTGTAAACTCCTCACTTTGTCAAGCTCATTGCTCCTGTGGTACATGGTTACACCTGACCAGTCTCTTGGTGATTGGCTTGTGCGTGGGCCACTGTGTCAGGTAGTGTAGGTGTCTGGAATGGAGAGCTGTACTAATAGTCCAGTGATGTGAGGCATGACCAGCTCTCACATATAGACATTAAGCATGATTTACATAAGAGCTTGTGTGACTTAAACTTAATAGAAATAGCATATTTTCAGCATTAAGTGGTTTATTACCCATTGAACATTTGTGACTGTTCACATCCTAAGACTTATTATTCTGTGACTACATAGAAAACAATGCAAATTAAAATTAATATTAATATTTAGTATAATACTACTACTACTACTGCTTATTATTATTATTATTATTATTATTATTATTTATTATTATTATTTATTATTTATTATTTATTATTTATTATTATTATTTATTATTATTATTTATTATTTATTATTATTATTATTATTAATAATTGTTCTTCTTCTTCTTCTTCTTCTAAAAAATAATGGTAAAAAATATCATGTTTAGTTTTGATTGGTGATGAAATATTCCATATCAGTACCATTTAATGAGCATCTAACATTCTGTTTTTATTGCATGTAAATTTTTAATTTACATTTTTAATCACAGTTAATTACTTTTATTCATTTTTTTGTGTTTATTAAATTTTTTGTTAAAAATCAGTAATCTCATATGACCAGAAAACATTATATTCTCTATATTAACATGTTTTACAAATTTAATTTACTCAGTTTTTAAACATTTATTTAAATTCTTGCTTAGGAAATCTCAAATATAGTGCATGCAGGCCAAATTTAAAAATTTCATATATGGACTTTAATAGGATTGAATAATAAAAGCCTTGCAGAGAGAATCATTAATCTGAAGCGCTTGATGTGCATCAAAATATAAAAAAAAAACAGAAGAAATGAGAACTGGTGTATGTATTGAGGTCAGTGGGTCTTGCTGAGTTGGCTTTATTCTTTGGTACACTGACTCTCAGTCTTTATTCTGTCCTTTAGCATCACTTTCTAAGAGGATTTTACAAGAACGAGAGTATGCAGAGAATGCAGGTGTACAGGCGGAGCGTGTGCTGAGAATTCAAGCATCCATCTAGATGCTAATTGCTAAAGCAAGAATATCAATTTGCTGCAGCTTGTCGCATTGGCCTTGGCACGGGCTCCCATATTTTTCGTGAGTTAAAAAGTGGGGAGAAAATTCAATAGAAATTTTAACACGGTCAATTAAGTTATGCAAATAAACCTTAAGTGGCTGTTTGAACGAGTGTGTTAAATTGCTTACCGTGCATCAGAATGTAGGCTATATGTAAATGAAGAGCCTTAAATTGAAATTCAATAGTCTTTTAGTCAGCACACCAACTCCTCAGCTCCTCCTGTCACTTATTCTCCAGTTTTGCCTCAGACAGTTCTTCATTTAAAAGTACAAGAAGTAGAACTTTCTATTAAAGCTCAGCAAACATAAAAGACCAGACAATATGAGGACTATGTATAGGCAAGGACCTGACGATACGATGCCTATCATGATACAGGCTTTATGGTATATTGTGATATACACAGTCACATTAGAATATTATGACCATAACCGTGCATCTGGTTTGCTGGAGTTGCCAGTGGGGCACCACTGTTATGCTGTTGGAGGCATTCGGTGTACAAAAAGTCCATTCTCAGTACACCTTCACTGTGGTGGCTCTAGAACATCCCACCAAGTTGGCAGTTTCTGAGAGGCTGCCTCCACCATGCTTCACCCGGTAAACTATTATCATGTACATCTGTTACATCACATCATCACTTATCCTCTTCATCATCATCGTCATCTTCATGATCACCATCATCCACATCGTCATTCACGTCATCTTCATCCACATAATCAGTCATCATCCACATTATCGTCATTGTTGTCTTCAGCATCCACGTCATTGTCCTTATCCTCTTCATCATCATCCTCTTCATCCACATAATCAAAGTCGTCGTCGTCGTCATTGTTTTCAGCATCCACATCATCGTCATTGTCCTAATCCTCTTCATCATCATCCACTTCAATCCACATCGTCATTCAGATCTTCATCCGTATAATCATCATCCAAATTATCATCACCATCCACATCACCATCATTGTCAGTATCCTCATCCAAATCATCCAGGGGTGTGTTTCCCGAAACTTTAAGAACGACGTAACTTTAAGAACGCGATTTTTCTGACTGTTTCCCAAAAGCCTTCTTATCTTCCAAACTTACGAACGAGTCCCTAAGTAGCACTTAGTTGACTCCGCCCTCGTGTCTGCGTCAAATAGGCTCGGCCAGTCGAAAACTGAACCACCGATTTACATACATTTCTTCATTATTAAGCCACAAACGTATTGTTATGTAAACAATAATTATAAAACCAAACATCAAAAAAGTATTTACACTACATACATGCAAATAAATAAATAAATAAACAACATTTCACTTGCAGTTGCTGTCCATCACATGCCAAGCCTACCTATAAATAGGCTTGTATGTGTCCATGATTAATCAATCAATTTGATTGGTTAAGAGTTGACAAGCTTAGTAGGCCAATTTGTAGCCATTGCTTGGGACACAATATATTAATTTACTCCTACGACTGTTACACTGTAAAAACCTCCACTGCATTTATGTAACTTATATGTGTATATCAATAAATAATATATTGTACTTTAAGCAATCTTAGTTTTTTTATTTCATAAAAAACAATCATTTCAACTTAAGGACATGCATGCACAGTATTGATCTAAGGACGCTGGCTCTAATTTACGTGACGCAATGATGCTTTCAAAAGAAAATTTAAATGTTCATGAATTCTTGTTTAATACAGGCATGTGCTGAGTGTTGCATTAGTAGGATGGATGGATGGATGATCAGCGACCTCTTTCGTTTTTCAGACAGAACTGCACGTGAACCTCAAGTTAAGAACAACTTGGTGAGTTACGAGAGAGTCAGACCACTCGTAGATTTACGAAGGAGTTTAAGTACGACGTGGGTTACAAAGGCTTTCGGGAAACACTCGTAAATTTAAGAATGTTCGTAAGTACGAAGTTATGAAGTACTTAGCGTTAAGAACGTTTTGGGAACGCACCCCAAATCATTCACATCATAATCATCCTCCTCCTCCTCCACAACAGTTGGTAAACTCACCAAAATAATTCAGCATTTGTCTCCAGGCAGTGTCCAAAAGTGAAACAATTAGTAGTTTTAATAAGTTTGGATTCATGAGCTGATAAACAGCCAAACGATAAACGCTGAGGCAGTTGACATGCAAGATGAGTGAAGTGTGGCCTCTGGCTAATTGCTGCTCTGAGGAAGCATTGGTTTATTAGGGCTCACCTTCCCCCAGGGGTCTCTGAGGGGACACCAGTTGTTACCTGCTGTAACTCTAAAACAGCCTGTGGCTATTAGATTATTCTCATAATTAACTTTCCTGACATTGTCTTGGGTGGTTGATGGTAGAAACGGTGGACTTTTTTTCTTTAAACCTGCACTTGGGATGTTGACAAATCTATTCTTTGGTTCAAAGTGTGTCAGACCAGTTTAAAGTGCTTTCTGAAAGTACAATCAATGCAAACCAATCAGAGCCTTGTGTTCAGAGACTGGGATTGGTTTAGTTATTAATGAAGTAGTGAATATTGATGCTTCCATTAGGATGCATACATCAATGTCCTGCTGGTCACTTTATTACATGATCATCAGTGATTTCCAGTCTTAGACTTGCACAATATATCAGTGGCTGATGTACAGTACCAGTCAAAAGTTTGGACACCTTCTGAACATTCAGTGTTTTTTCATGATTTAAAAATGTTCTGTATTGTAGATTAATACTAAAGCCATCTAAACTCTGAGTAAACGCATCTGTAATTATTTAGTAAACAAACAAGTAAACAAACCAGAATATGTTTATATTTTACACTCTTCACAGTAGGCACCTCTTGCTTAGATGCAGCTTTCTTGGCATTTTCTCAGTCAGCTTTATGAGGTAGTCACCTGGAATGGCTTTCAGTTAACAGCTGTGTCTTGTCAAGAGTTCATGACTTGCATTTCTTGCCTCTTAATGTGTTTGAGACATCAGTTGTGTGTCTACTTTGAAGTAAAATCTAAAACGTTTTGGTTTGTTTAACACTTAAGTTTACTACATGATTCATTATGTGTTCACTGAGTCTGAATGACGTCAGTATTAAATTAAAATGTAGGAAACAAAACATTGAATGAGAAGGTGTCCAAACTTTTGACTTGTACTGTATTTGTCTGCAAATGTAGAAATAAAGTTATTTTTATTGGACAGAAATTGATATCTGAAAATCTGATAACGTTGTGTCCTACTGTTAGCTTCTTAGCTTTGAGAATTGTCCTTCTTCTCAGAGTCCTCTGTTGGCCACTTCCTGTAATGCCTGGCGATGGGCTTCCCAATGTTATGAAATGGTGATTTACCATATAAATTAAAAGTTTAAATTCATGATATTTATATCACAATCAATTATTTATTGGTTGTAATGTCAGAGCTTAATTGTCAAGTGCATCTCTATCAAATTTACCTTCGTTAAATTGATTATTTTATTCATTAAATTGAGCATCTCTGTATAGCAAAGTTGTACATTACGATTAAATGACGGCTTATTCATTTTAATAATCTTTTTATAAAGGCAAATGTCTGCACAGTATATGAAAACTTGTTTTATTTTTAAAACATTAATTTATCATATTTTGAACGATCTTTTTCAAGCAGTCTTTAATATTTCAGTATTTTTTATTTTGATTAATTTAGTAGTAATTATCAGGTTTGTATTCTGACAGAAAACACTTTTTACTGTTTTAAAAGTAAATTTTAAAATCACGATTAAAATCACGTTTTAATGTTGCAAGCTTGGGTTCTGGTGTTAAATATAATAAGCTAGATAACATTTTATCAGATAGAAATGACACATACGGATGCATGATGTATTAATAACCGATATATTGTTTGCCAATAAAAAATATGTTGATAAATGATAATAATTAAAATTATTAGTGTAAAATCAGTATTTACTGTAATATATGAAAATAGTCATAATTTAAATGATTATTGTAATTTTGGTCACGAATGAGTGAGTGATGTGGGTTTTTCTTTGACTGATGCTGGTATTTTGCCGGCTGAGTGGCTGGTATAATGTTGTCATTTTGCATCTCATACAATATAGATAAAACAAATTGCCCTTATTAATTGACCCACTGATTAATCATTTTATTAATGACTATTATTGTATTGGTCCTGGAAATTCCTGTTGGGTCATCTGTAATAGTCAATATTCTATTCAATGAATTAAGACCAAATTCTTCTGTTCTCTCAGTTATTTTCTTTTACACACTCGATTTTTGTTTTTCTTCATTATCTGGAACGTTTACTGTTCTGAATGCTAATGTTCTTAGTAGCAGTTCTGCTTTCTGAGGCATTTTTTGAGGTAAATGCTGTTTTTACTTCAGAACTGCAATGGCATTGATTTCCAATTCTATATCTTGACTTGAGGCACAAGAATGACATTGTTTTATGTATAAAATTGCACACCGTCACTATCATGCTATCAATACAAGGTGCATTATTAATACAGACTGTGGGTGCTCATGTGAGTTCGTACTTAATGTATAAAATACTCATTTAAAATATGTAGCAGCATCAATGAAACATAGATCAGGTGCACAGCCCACAAGACCTTTATTCTGACCTTCCATCATCTCTAAACATCAGGATTTGAAGAGAACGGCAGGTTAGATTAGAAAACAATGTTTGGCTTGATGTCATTAGCTTCTCATGTCTTTGTTCTGTCTGTCTTTGTCGTGAAAATGGTTCACTATGCTCAGGAAAAGCCACTGTTGTGATTTTAGAGCCGTACTTATCGCCTAATGATATTCCACTCGCATTGGCATTCAGTGCACCCAAATCCCTGCCTTGGTCTTACCTGACTACCCCTGAAAATGCCTGATTTACCCTGTCAATCTTATGAATTTCTGATGGGCTTGTCCTATTTTTGCCAGCTGGGCCCTGGCACACCAAATCGCTGGCCTGGGTGTTTTTGAATAGGCTGCATTTGGTTTTAAAAGGAAGGCTCCTGCATAAAGGATGATTCTACACTCAATGCTTGTGGTGTGCTGTGCAAATATTTGGGTTTCTGGTTGGTTTCATGGTTTCGCGTCCAAAATGAGGTCAGTTTGGAAAAGGTCCGAGGCCGTCAGCTGTGGGTAAATGTGCATTAAAATGTGCAGATTTTGTAGATGGTTCATTTATTTACACACGAGTAACAGATGGAATTTAACCAGGGGTGCACTTTTTCCCAGGTCATTGTAAAGAGGTAGATTATGATTGTATTTGGGAAATAAAATAGTTTGCTATATAACTGTAATACAGTAGTGTTATTACTGATTGTGCACTTGCAGTGTGAAACACTGTTGTTTCGATTTATATTCCTCTTCTCCTCCACCTTCTTCTTCTTCTTCTTTATACCCAGTTTTTTGTCCTCTAACTAGTTTACAGTGTTTATTCATCCCTCATTCCCTCTCTATAGTAACAGTTTTAGCAATGAAAGGGTTGCTCAGTACTGAAAGTGCACGTGAAATGGAAGTTTTAATGTTGTGTAGGTAGTGATGCACAATATACATAACTGTGGCCGATTGCTTGAAGATAAATGGTGAAATTAAACAATTGTTATTGGTCCCAAATTTTAAACATGGCTGTTTCCAACTGATGATTTTGTGTCTGATTTTTAGCTTGTACAAATGGAACTTTATTTATAGTTTGCCCTTTTTATCGTACAGTTCAGTTATTGCTGACTTTTTTGAGGAAAATTTTGTCCCAGTTATGGTTCATCCACCAGGTTTTTGTCGGCGTGCCCACAAATTTTGCAAAAACAAAGCATTCACCCACACATTTGTTGTTTATTCTGGCTTTGTTTCTTGTTGTTTCTGTGGCTTTGCTTCTCGTTGTTTCTCTGGCTTTGCTTCTCGTTGTTTCTTTGGCTTTGCCTCTCGTTGTTTCTCTGGCTTTGTTTCTCGTTGTTTCTCTGGCTTTGCTTCTCATTGTTTCTCTGGCTTTGTTTCTCGTTGTTTCTCTGGCTTTGCTTCTCGTTGTTTCTTTGGCTTTGCCTCTCGTTGTTTCTCTGGCTTTGCCTCTCGTTGTTTCTCTGGCTTTGCCTCTCGTTGTTTCTCTGGCTTTGCCTCTCGTTGTTTCTCTGGCTTTGTTTCTCGTTGTTTCTCTGGCTTTGCCTCTCGTTGTTTCTCTGGCTTTGTTTCTCGTTGTTTCTCTGGCTTTGCCTCTCGTTGTTTCTCTGGCTTTGCCTCTCGTTGTTTCTCTGGCTTTGCCTCTCGTTGTTTCTCTGGCTTTGCTTCTCGTTGTTTCTCATTGGTAACGCTCAAAGCAAACTAAAACACATCACACTAAAAGACATCACGCAGCACTACTGCCTGAAAATGGGTGTGAAAACAAATGGTAGCCGAGAACCCAGAGAACAGGTGCACAAAACAAAGGCTGCAGCTGGACCACACCGGCCCTCTCTAAAACAGAGCATAAACCTGTAAGAGTGATGTTAAATGTACATTTATCCATTTCATTAGTCTTGTGACTAAGTTCATGAACCATTTAGAATTTTCAATATTTCTATTTTTAAGTAATTTCAAAATTTATTTGCAAAAACGTTTTTCTAAAATCTTCATCATACTGTCACACAAGCCTAGAAGTAGATCAAGAGAAGTAAATCAAACAAATATTAGACTTGGTAATTTGGTTATTGAGGAATATGATGTAATATTACACGTCTGTGAAAGGCAAACATCTGTGAAACGTTAGGATTAGCAGATGATTTGAATGTGAAATGATGTGAGTGGGTGTCCTGTTTTATTTAAAGAACAGGGATCAAGCAAAGTCTTATCTTCACAACACATTTTATGTAGAAGTGTATAATGGCACAAACAAGTTGTTCAGGGTAGAAAATGTTACACCATCTCCACCATTTCACAGCCAGATGGATTGTGTATAAAAGAAGGAAATTCATTTATTTAAGACCATTATTGCCTCCCCAGGAGTGGTCGACCAACAAAGATCACTCCAAGAGCAAGATGTTGCGTGTGATGCAGCCACCGCCTCTTTTCCAACTATCTCTGATACTCCGTCACTGGGGAGCCAACGTGCTCGGAGGAAAGCGCAGGATTCCCAGCTCTGAATGGACCAATCAGTAGACGCCTGAGCCAGCGGACATTAGTCGCGTTTCCATTGACCATGAAATATCGCAAATTAGAATTGCAAATAAAAATGTTCTTAATGGAAACACGACAATTTTGATTAAAGTCTTTTGCGCTAAGATGAGGTGGATTTTCAGTCGTATCGAAATTGGTTTATATTGCAAAAGTGTAATGGAAACACTCAAATTGACTTTTTTTGTATCAAGTGATCAACAACCCGACGTTTCTATTGGTGAAAACGATGACGAAGAAGAAGACAACAACAGAAAGTAAGAGGATGAAGATGACGCACCATATTTGGAATAACGAGGAGAATCCTTGGACAATGTGCAGCTGCTCCACTAGAGATCTCACAGCATCACAAAGTTCATTAAAAGTTGAGTGTGTCTCTAAAATGTTGAATCCACAGCTCTTCTGTAAAATCATCGACTACAGTTTCCCAAAAACGCCGCATACGTAGCCGCTCCCAAGTATAAGGGGCTTGTCTCTCCAAAGCCTCGATAAGTCTCCGTCTCCTCTGATGGCTGATGATGAGCACTAGTGCCGTGGTAGCAGTATGTATAAAGCTGAAGTATGTGTTTACATCCACTGCCGCCATGTTTGTAATGACTTATCACGAGAACAAACATATTCACACGTGATTTTATAAAAGTATTTCACTTTTAATGGAAACACGACTAATGTTATGTGAAAGTACAACTAATTTTGGCTCTCTTGGGCCCCGGCTGTTGATGGCATACAGCATGACCGGGATTTGCACTCACCATCCTCTGAACATAGTGTCAGCATCTTAGCCTGCTGAGCTACTCGGGTGTTTTTTAAGGGCCAAATCCAAGTTCTGATGTTTTTCTGTCAAATGTTTGCAGAAATTTAGACAATTCTGAAGAGTTCACAAACTTTCACTCGTCACTGTACATAAATGGTTTAGCCGAGATTCTGGTTCATGGTTATGCATCCAAAATTAAATGAGGTCAGTTTGGAAAAGGTCTGAGATCATCCGTTATTGCGCTCTAAACAAAGCAATTTTGATTTGTACAGCCTCTGTACAGAAATCTGTTAAACTCAGAAAATAAATAAAAATTGCCTTCAAATGTGCAGAAAATATTTTCATTTGTTCCCTGTTGACATCAGAATGGTTTGATAAGCTGAGATTCTGGTTGGTTTGTGTAAATAGGTCAGTGAAGGTCCGAGTTAGCATTGTTTTCCACCAAACTTGAGCAGATCGTCTTTTGTGATGATCTCATCAGCCTCCAGAACAAACTGAAATAGATGGAGTCTTCTCTGTTGTACCTTTGAGTCATGCTTGTCTATAACCTTTATTGCTTCTTCAGCTCGTCTGAAGCGCAGCATTGTGGGTGTATTTTGTCATTTATGTTCTTTATTAAGCAAACGACGCTTCCTTCACCTTAACTGATAGTGTCATCTCGTTTGAAGAAAGCTTAATCTTTCATGCATTGATGTGGAGGTCCGTAAGAGCACCCTTCTGATTGACTCTCGCCCGACGACTTGACTAATTTAAAACGTTCGCTTTGCTTGAACCTGGAAGAGGTCAACTTTCTCATTAACCATCAGTCATCAAATACTCACATTATACACTGCACCCTGCTTAACCTCAATCTCTCCATATTTGTTCGTGATATTTGTACCAGGGTGCCAAATTGCCTGAGAGCCGTCCATGACATGGCAGAACGTTTAATTTCTGTTGATAATGCAGAGGAGGCCCAGAATAGCGAGGTTAAAGGTAACTTGTCATGCGCGGTACAGGAGGGCTGTGAAATATTAGACCGCTGGATCTTCTTCTTATGAATGACCTTCAGACGGACAATGACTAGAGCCTTTATATGAAAAATATTAACCAGTGACCAATATTAAAGAACTAAACATTCAGCTAAATGTTCATTTATACTGGCACATTATATATGGTTATTTTAGCCAATCGTTTTATTTTATTCTACTTTTATGATGGTTGGTTGTCAATTGCTGGTTTAAGACCATCAGGTTCTAAACACAGCTTCCCAGCATGTTTTGCTTTAATTATTTTTTTTGTTGAAATATTTGTATTAATGTTTATAGTATTTTACAGGTTTTTATAATATTAATTATTTAATAATTTTTGCTAAAAAGATATAATTTTTTGGCAGCTTATCAAATAGCTTCATAAGACGTTTTAGAGATGTTTTCTTGTAAAATCACACATGGTGTTTTCATTTGAATACTTTTTAATTTGGACCAGTTCTGTTAAATATTGAATTATTTAATTCTTAAATTGTTGAATTAAAAAATCGAGGGCGTGCCAAATGTCCAGCCCAAGCTCCTGAGCCGATTCCCATTGAAAACCTCTGAAATATGATCAAGATAAAGGGTCTACAAACCATCAAACAAAACAAACTTGCCTAAATTATTATTATTATTATTATTATTATTATTATTTACTTACTTATCTATTTATTTATTTATTTATATATATTTAAAAAAAAAGAATTTTTTATTTTATTTATTTTTATCATGGTCACCCAACATCTGAAAGGCTGTTTTAAAGCATTAACAGATCAAGCTTTTTCCACTTAATATTGGTATTAATAATCAATATCTTCTTTTCTTTTCATTATGTATGCATATTTAAATATTTTAATTTGTTTTCAGTAAATACAAGCTCTAAAAGAGAATCATTAGATTTGTAAATGAGGTAGAAATATCAGCAGTTTATAGAATAAAACCACACTGTTGATTTTACTCAAACACAGACCTGTAAATAATGTAGATGTTGGTAAACGGAGGGCGACGGTAACACGGTTTGGCCGGCCGTGTTTGGAGACTTTTGCACGGGCTGTGTTTTATTTTTTTAGATAAAGCACTTTCATTTGTTCCGCTCTCATTTGCATACGCACTGCCGCTAATATCATTCTCCTGTAGAGGCACTCTGTTAGGCTTTAGTGCTGTATTTATGAGCCTCAACACTGTATATCCTTTCTCACTTATCAGAAGTAATGCTGGTGATAGTGCGAGTGGGTTTGTGTCAGCAAATCCGGGGGATTTTAATGCCGTTTTATTCAGCACTTTTGTGAATGGTTCTCAGGAGTGGGGTGGCTTTGAGATGAATAAATTATTCATTTCGGCATGAGGACCGTAAAAATGTGTGTGTGTGTGTGTGTGTGTGTGTGTGTGTGTAGCCCAGTCCCATCTCCCTCTTCTATCTTCTCCATTGCCAGGAGTGCACCTTTCCAATTCCAGTCATTTTAAGATCATTTTGTTCTTTAGTTTTGCAGCTTTATTGTGATATGATGGTTGTGCGGCCTGATCAGTTCATTACATTACCTGCTTTAAGCTCCCAAATTACAGGTATAGGCTCTGCTGCTGCCCAGGGGAAATATGTTTCACACTTTTTGCGGAGATCCACGTTTTTACCCTCTTCGCTCTCTCAGCTGGGGCTTCACAAAAGCGATGGCCTGTGAAGAAAAACCCAAATAGAGGAAGCGGAACCACAAATCTCTGTAAAGCTTTGCTCCAAGGCCCTTTACTTCAATACTGGGGATCATGTGTGGGCCACTTGAAAGCTGGGCGACGGACGCTGGGGTACGAGTGTAACTCTATTACGATCTTATGTTTTCACCAGAGCCTTTCAACCCTATTTTGAAGCTCTGTACAGCTATATACAGCTTGTCGGTGAGCTCCCCTCTCTCTCTCTCTCTCCAGGCACTCTCGCTCTTAATTAGAGGCTTTGTTATCCGTCCTTCATGCTTTTTCAGATCAGAATGGGCTCAGGTGGACAGATGGACCTCTCTGTAGTTGAGCATAGAGGACGCTAAGCTGTATTTTCACGTAAAGCTTGATTTAAGGCTGTCATAGAACCAGAATTCTGATTTCAGTACATGTATATACTCACTCTGATCTCTGTCTGATCTCTCAGTACATGTATACTCTC
>BRDA01065807.1:628-14556 GCA_036984385.1 Crenuchus spilurus | reverse complement strand
GTCTCTAACAAACATTAAACGTAAATGGTTAAAGACATCAGCCAGACTGTGGAAAATCAGGGTATATAAACATATATGCAAACATTATATTGGCGACATGCAGCGATACGGCAACAGGCACGCGCCAACTGCATGTATCAACCCAGTTTGTGATGGATTGCGCATTCAGAGGTGAGGCTCGGCTCGGCTCTACCGCACCTCGTGTTTCACCGTTGTATTTGAACAGGAAATATGTAATTTCAGCTATTTTTACTATAAAAATGTTCGAAATTAATCAGAAAGATCAGTGGACAAATATTAATATTCATTTTATGTAATTTTTTTTCTTGTCATGATGACAGGTGAGGCTGACCACATGTCCCTGATTTAATACTACAAATTTAATACGGCACCTAAAAAATAAACATTTAATAGAATACAGTGAGTTCGTTCACACAGCTCAGTTAAAGGCTGTACCTAAGCAATCTACACTATCAAAAAGTTTTAAAAGAGAAGTTCTCTCGAGACGGCACTACGGCCAAGATCACAGAGAGGGTCACTGAATTCATTGCTTTGGATGACCAGCCGATCGCTGTGGTAGAGAATACAGGTTTTCAGCGTCTTTTAGAGCTTTTGGAAACACTTAACAATAGTTTGGAAGCTGGCAGTTTTTCCCTAAAGCATTGCAGTTGTTAAATATAAACATTGGATTAATTTAATTAAGCATAATGTAATGTGTGCACTGTGTGAAGAGTATTATCTAGTTCTTATCTAGAAAATAGAAGTATCGGTTTGAGACTTGGAACAGAAAAAATGTGATCGGGACATCCCTAGTGAAGACTCCTGCAGGGCTAAATCTACTAACAAACTCAAAAGTAATCCAAACATTTTTTTAAATGTTGATCTACTCAAACTCAAAATGACGTTTTCTATTAATTTGAGATTCTGAATTTCTCATTTCTGTGCCAAACTGATGAACAGAAACTAAAAAGGCTTGAAATGCCACTTGAGTTGTAATGAATATAAAAATGAGTTTACTTTTTGAATTAAATTATGAACAATTTTGAAATCATATGCAAGAATAAGTATATTTCTGCTAAGTAGCTAAAACAGAACAAAAATACAAAACAGGCTTAAGAACACACCTTCTCCTTCAGCACCTTCTTGCTCTTCCAGAGCAGCTGTCTCTGCTGTTTTGCTCTCTGTGGATGGAGCTACTCCAGGTTTGGCCCCATCCATAACTGGCTCTTTCTTGGACGTCTCCTCCTCTTTCTCTTTCTTGGCTTTTATCTTAGCCCGCTCCTCTTCTTTTTTCTTCTTCTCCCTTTCCTTCTTCTCCGCCTTCTTCTGCGCTGCTGTCTTCATCTTGAAGGAGCCATCATCTCCTGCTTCCTCGTTGTCGCTCGCCACCTTCGCTTTAGCTTTTCCTTTTTTCTTCTGTTTGCGAGTGGTTTGGGAGTCATCGTCCGACTGTTCATCATCTTCACCTTCACCTCCACCTCCTTTCTTCGCACCTGCATCATCATCCTCATCATCCTCCGAGTCAAACGCTCCTTTCTTTCCACCTTTCTTTCCACCCTTAGCTTTCTGTCTTGGCTGCGATCCCTCATCGTCAGAGTCTGAAGCAGCAGGTGCAGCAGCGGGAGCCGCCAATGCCTTCTTGCCTTTCGCTTGGCTCTCGCTCTCCATGTCATTCTTACCCTGATCTTCCTCAACCTCCTCATCCTCGGGGCTGGCACGCTTGCCCTTCTTAGCCTTTTTCTTCTCTGCTTTAGTCAGCACTGGCTCAGGTTCTGGTTCCTCTATGGAGTCTGCTTTCTGAAGACAGCAGATGAAAGATGATGCATTATAAACAAATATGTGACTCACTTTACCATATGATCTTTAATAACAAGTGCATATAATTGTGTGTGTTCTTTAGTTCCTCTCGAGGTTTCTTCCTCTTGGACTGTAACAACACACTCTGAAAAGCACTGCACAATATTTTTTACAAACAAACTACAACAGCTTTAGGTAAACAGTGATTTACTTCTTAGAGTTTGCAGCAGTTCTGAATGTTTCTTTAATTAGCTGTTTTTAGATGTAAATCTCATTGACCTGTCTTATTACTAACTCACGTTTAGCTGGCTAATAATTCTCCAGAGGGAGGAACGACTAGTAATTCAAACAGTTTTCTGAGAGTGATGCTCTATAAAGACACTTCATCTTATTCAAAGAAACTTGAATAATGTTAATTGATAGCGACAAATAATATATCAGTAAGGCTTCATTGAAGTAGATTTTACATGTCTAAGAGCAAACTGTACAACCTAAAGCAAGGGCAATGATCTGTGTGCACTGATATTTGTGACTGGCTAAATCCTGTTTCCTTCTGGATAAGCCTGAAGATATCAGAGTTAAGCCTGGCCAACATCATAGGAAAAGAGGGACAGTCTGCTCCTCCTGACAACTGCAAAAAGTCTGATTTTAGGGTGATTGAAAATGATGATCTCAGATCCAATATGTGTGTGTCTAACATCCAATATTTAATCCTCCAGTACAGTTATTCTACTCTGATCTTCCAGTAGCTAGAGTGAATAGTAAATAATTCACACATATTCCATATTTATGACTCTGTAGAATGGGGTGGGAGCTGACTCTTTGGTGTAAAAGGAAATGTAAACAGAGCTTAGAGTGTAACAGAGTGTCATCAGCAGGTTGTAACATATAGAGAGACTGGAAGAGTCACAAAAAGGCAGAGAAGTGGATGTCCTTTGGCCACATCCCACACTGATGATTGCTTCATTGTGAACAGTGCCCTGCAGAACTGGATGATGAATATCACGCAACTCCAGGCACATTTAAGGTGAGAGGCACTCAAGTGTCACGCAAGACCATTTGAAACTGTTTACATCAGTTAGTTACATGAAATGATGGCAACTAACAATGTTGGAGATGTAAAGGAGATGCTATGCATCAGGGACTGTTGTCACCAGACATGGTTGTATAAGTATGTACATATTACTACTTCAATAACAATTAATCCAGTCGTTGTGCCTCTGCATGAACAACACAGGCCTCATTTCATCTTCATGGACAACAATGCTCCAGCTCATCAAGGTCGCATCATTAGTGAATGGCTGCTGGAGACTGGGAGTGTCCTGCATTTTCTACAGATCTGACTCCCATAGAAAACCTATGAGACCAGATCAGTCCCCATGTACAGGCTCATATCTCTATACACCAAAACCTCAATGACCTGAGAGCCGCCCTTCAAGAATAATGGGATGACATGCCTCAGCAGACAATAAGTGGACTTGTGAACAACATGAGACATCGTTGTCAAACTGTAATTGATGCTCAAGGGCGCATGACAAGACACACCGATATGTTTTGTTGGGGTTTACCCATCACTGTTGTTGGCTTTTGTCAATAAATTCTTTGAGATGAGGAAATCACCACTGCTCTTGTTGTATTAGTAGGGACTTTTATCATTAATAACAACCTCGGACAGAAAAATGGCATCGTGTGTGTTGTGTCATGTTTCCTACATCGGACTGGATCTTTTAAATCCTGTAGTGTGAACCATGCATTAGGTTGTACTAACACACTGACTATACACTTGCTTGACCTGATTGATTGAACTGTCAACTGACTGAAATATCAAGACGACCCTGATTAATCACAACTAGGTCGTGGTGGCTTTCTTTTCTATTCAATTTCAATAAAACAAACAAAAACATGTCTATGCAAATAATACAAACCCACAAGATATTACATCACATTACTTTGGACAATTTATAGCATGTAACAAACACAGTACATCACTAGAAGTTACCTTAACTGGTTCTTTTGGTTTTCCACCTTGGTTTTCAAGTGATAATTCCTCCAGTTCTTTCAGAATGTCATCCTCACTTTAAAAAAAAACAAACCCACACATTTTTCAAAAAGCCAACTAGAGCAGTAGTTAGAGGTAGGTAGGATCAGAAGGCTACAACATCTGCATTAAGGCCAAGTAAAAAAAAAAAATTGGTGATCATCCTTTTTCACCAAAATTTTGGGTCGGGGGGGAGGTGTTTTTTTTTTTTTTTTTTGTGTTGTGGCGGCTTTTGGGGGTGTCGGCCAATCAAATGGCTGCGTGTCGTACGGTATTTGCATAAAGTTCTCTTGTGTGTTTATGGGGTTTATTTTGTAATTATTTGGGGTCTTTAAGAGGAGATTTTTGTATGTGTAATGATTGTTAGTTGTAGTCTAGTCTCTATGAGTTATTTTTAGTGTGTTTTAGTTAAGTTACCGTTAATGTGTGTCTTAGTCAGTTATTCTGTCTTATTTATAGAACCGGCCCTCCGTCTGCTTCTCTGTGTGTGAGTCTGCGCGCACGCTGCGATAATAGTTATTATAATATATTACAGTTAGTTAAAATAATCCATTGTATTTTATTTCATTAGATAACAGGGAAATGAAACGAATTTTATTGGCCGACTGCAGTGTTTTTACGATGCTGGCCACTGCAAAAGCCATGATTTGCATAACATAAACGACCGGCCATTGGTATTGACAGTTAAGTGTACTGATTTGGGTCACGTCATTGGAAGCATGCAAAATTTGAATGATTCTAGGCGGGTGTTTGGCGCGTTTTTTTGTGTTTAAAAAAAAAAAAAAAAAAAACGGTCGGGTGCTTTTTAGAGGGTCGGGCGGGGATGATCACCAATTCTTTTTTTTTACTTGGCCTAAAGTCCAATGCAACAAATTATTTATTGTTCTGTTAACAACATATCAGTGGTGTTGTACTAATTGTTACATATAGAACATAATCTAACAAAGATGACAACTATGAAGGCAGCATTGTGTTTTCTTTCTTTTTAACATGGTGATAGAAAACACTGGTAGCACTGGTATCTGACAACCACTGCGAACATGCACATAACCCAACTACATTAATGACATTTGAATTAGAGTAAATAAAGAGCAAGTCTTACAGCATTGCCTGTGAGGTTTTATAAGGCTAAACTTCAGTGCTCAACAGAAAAACGGGGTGGAAAAGGAATGCAAGACTCACTCAAAGTCATCTTTTTTCCCTCCTTTCTTCTTCTTGCTCTTTCCTTTGCTCTGTTCTTTGGCTGCTCCAGCTCCCTCAATCTCAGCAGCTAGGGCATCAATGTCAATACCGTCATCTTTGGCACTATGGAAATAAATCACAACCAAAAAAGTCAAACAAATGGTACCAGTTTATTACAGAAATATGATGCACAAAAAGTTTAATGCCTAATGATTTAATGTATTTGTCTAAACATGTTTCAGGGTGAGTGGATCCAAAGCACATACAGGTCTCAGGTGAACAGAGATGTAGATGTGCAGAATGAATGGCATACAAAACTTAGATACCTCCTTTAACACAATTCTTTAATACGATGCTGAAATTATATACATAACTATAAAATCAGTTTGTGTTGATCAATTCATTTAACGAGGTCAATATTGTATTCATTACACAAACAGTCTTCAGAACTCAAAAGTAAATTTTCTAATAATTTATTCTAAATAAAAAAAAATTAATTTATTCTAAATATTTTTTTAATTCTAAGTAATATAAATGTCTGGATTTCTGATTTTCATGAGCTAGAAGCAAACGAAAAAGTCTTAAAATATCACTTCATATGTAATGAATATAAAAACCATTCCGGCTTTTTAATTAAATTATTAACAACTTTGATCTTTTTATGATATGTGACCCCGCCAGGGAAAACCAGGTCAAAGACATTCTTTTTTTTGTTTTTTTCAAAACAACATTTTTGTAAATTTAAGTTTTGTTTTTGATCAAAATATGTACTACGATAGATATCTGAGACTGTTATCTTTCATTTACAGCAATAATACTGAGTGGCTAAGTTTTGTCACTAATGTGACACGATATTGACACAATATCTCAAGAAGTTGCCCAGTGACTTTGGCCTGGTTTTCCCTGGCGGGGTCACATATTCTCATTTTTTGATGTGGCTGTAAATACATATTATATTGTTCATTCCAAGGTGTTATTATGTTTAAGATATTAGTATCACTAAATATAGAAATACTGTAAATAGGTTAACACTCATGTCCTGGGCAAGACATATGTGCCACCACAACAGAACACAACTCAACTCAGGGTCAAATTCACAGGCACTTCTGGCTACCACTCAATCATTTAAAAAGTTAAATAATCTCATCATATAAACCACACAACAGCCAAATAATTCAAAGAAAAAAAGTGATCAACATAACCAAAGAGTTTAAATCTTTGCTAACTTTGTAACCAGTGAAACTGATGGTCTACGTGTTCTTACCTGCAGGAAATCTCAGAGTAATAAGGAAGTGCACAGACTGGACCCTTTATATAGAGGAGCCTATGGCCCTCCTTGCATACTGTTGCATCAGTAATGGAAAGCACCTCACAGAGAAGCCAATCACAAGACAACACACACACAAATTGCTGTCCTCAGCACTCACAGAAACTGGGTGATGAAAGTCACACAAACCAGCTAAAAGCTGAAAGAAGGGAGGATAGGTTGTCAGAAAAAAGACTGACCTCAGTGTCCTAAGGAGATGTAATCAGTTGAACCGATCACAACACACACACACACACACACACACACACACACACACACACAAAGAACAGCACTGATCTAGCCAAGCTTCACCCACAACTGTTCTTTCACAGTAACTGTTGGAATGTTGAATAAACTTTACAGAATGCTTGCAAAAGTACAACTACAGCTGTCATGATCATAACATTTTAGCTGAAGACAAAGTGCCACATAAATGATCACAAGCGTGAAGAGACTAAATTAACTGTCCTGCTTCCGGTCCATCAGCACTCAGCATCTCTAAACTGACCAGAAATACAGCTCAAGCATACAAACATTACTCACCACTGCCTAACACTTTTAATACAAACAGTTGTAATGTTTGTTTTCTTAAGGTCCATCATGTAAACACAAGAAGGCAGAATTAACTGACATCAATTTACTTCAAAACATCTGATAAATTCACAATCTCTATTTTGCAAAATAAACACCTGAGTAAGAAATAACTGAAAAATAATGGTGGTCAGCTTAAATTAAAATTTATCAGCCAATTACGTAATTATTGTGATGGCCGTAATTATATCTACTGAGAATTTGAGCATTTTTAGTCTAAATTGGCTGTGTAAAGCTGATTGAGCTGGACTAGGTTGTTTAGGGGTGTACGGTTCAATTTTAGCAATTTTATAAAATAACAGGTTTAGCATAATTAGGCAGCCAGGTGCTTCTTACTTTTGATACATGTTGACAGACAGCTGCCTTTTGTTTTTTTAAGTATTTGAAATGCTGGTTTTATTCATTAAAGAGTAACAGCAGAGAAAATCAGGGCAATGTCCATCATGCCTAACAAACAGAGTTACCGTAATAAGATTATCTAAATGAGTTGTTCATAATTCATAATTAGGGTAAACTGAATTTTGCCAATGTTCTGTAATGCTTGTCTAACCTAGAAACAGTTACTTTGAAAAATGCATAAGTGCAGAGCAAAGATCAGTCAACTCCACATTAAGCAGCATGGTAGTTAGGATGTTTGCCTCTCAGTGCTGAGGTCTTGGGTACAAGTCCCCATCATGGTGGTGGAGTTTCCATGTTCTTCCTGTGTCTCAGTGGGTTCCCTGGTTTCCTCCCACAGTCAGAAAACATGGAGATTAGGTGAATTGCACTAAATTACCTTGATGTGTGTATGAATATATTGGTGTATGCCCAGATATGGTTTGGATCCCTATAGTGCTCAATGCAGTCCTCCAGGTGGTTACCCACTTCTGGATGAGACTACACTGTGATTGGCTGCTGTTTTTCAGTGTGTGGTTGAGTTCTAAGTGTGAAAAAGGACTGTGTTGATTGTAAACGTGTCTTTGGGTATTAGAAAGGTGCTCAGTGTAACATTCATTTACTCATTATTAAACCTAGTGAATAGGTTAGTGCTATACAGGGGATTTGACAATGCTCCTTATCGTCATCTTTCATTTTCCAATGTACTTTTCCAGTGGTTCAAAGGTCATTTCTCTTCATTTATTTATTTTCTCAAAGGTTATGTTCTCTTGATAAACATTTTATGATTTTTAAAAATCAGATGTTTGAAATAGTTAGTCATTACAGGGAACAACTAAAGTTAATAAAATTAAAAAATTAAATTAAAAAAAGAAGACGATAACTACGTACCGTAGCCGAGCTGAACAAGCCACTTAACGGCAGCGTGACTTTAACCAGCCCGGTAGTAGAGAAGGAGCAGCTATGTCAGCGGTGTGGAGGTATTTCCAGGTGAATGAAGCTGACAAAAGCAGTGTTAATTTCGTTAACAATAATTATGACGAAAAATATTCGTTGATGACCATTTTTTCACGACGAAAACGAGACGAAAACTAAATAAAAACTAATATTTTAAAACGAAAACTATGACTAAAAGTATTAGACTTTTCATCGGCGAATAAAAACGAAACGAAAATGTCACAGAAGGACAAAAATAATGTTTTTGTCCAGTAATCCGCTTTTTAAAGTAAACCTGCCCCACGTCTGACTTCCTCAAAGCACGCTAAGCTCCACAGACAGTCAGACTGGTGTTAACAACACAACGTGCTGACGTCACAGCCGCAGCTTTGACGGAAAAGAAGAAGCGATTTATGGAGTAATTTCACTTTCGCTGCCACAAAACAAAACAGAGCAAAGTTTGTGGATGTAAAATAACTGGGAAAAGCACTACTAACCTCAAGAGGTCCTCAGTTCTCACCACCACGAGCTTTACAAAAAGGTAAGCTAACGTAGTGTAGCTAGCTAGTTCGCTAACGGTGATGAATATGTATATCTGATATGTTTCATTTTTGAATGTTTCAGTGTATAAAGGGGAAATGTGTAATCTGTTATCATTATCTTAGGTGTTTAGATTAAATAGATCACAAACACGTCTAACTGGAGCCATAAGACACACATACAGGCTCCGTTTCATTTTAATTGTAAGTATTGATATTTATTAGTACTCTTATTGGTACTTGGTATCGGCAAGTACTTAAATGTAAGTACTTGTACTCGTACTCGGTTTTTAAAAATGTGGTATCGGTGCATCCCTACATCTTATATACACCTTTCATATATTGTGTGACTGAAAACAAGGCCATATTGAAGTTTTAGCAAAATCAGTACTGCAAATGCCAACAGTGTGATGCCAAATAAGAAACTTCATATTGTGTGGCAATCATTGACTTCATAAAAAAACACACAGAAGAGGTCAAGATTCATTAAAGATCATAGCAGACTTCTTCCACAAATGCTGGAGATCTGGAGCTCCTCAAGCATTTAATCATCTTATCCATGTCTCTCCTGCACAGACTGTACAGCTGTACTCTCACTTTATCTGCCAAGTTCAGCCTCTCAGGTTACTATAATTATAACCTGTGTGACAAAAAAAAAAACATGCAAGACCCATAGCTCCCAGCATGCAAACTGTCTCAAAACCAAATTAAAGGCAAATTCTTAAACAAGAGCTAGAAGAGAAAAAATAGGGTTTATTATTAACAGCTGTAGCATGGACTAAATAAAAGGTCTCATTTCTAAAACAGACAAAAATACAGGAAAAACCTATAAAAAATTCCCATAAAACCTATGCACATCATCCACAACCACTTATGAACTCCTTATTGACCTTAAGAAATTGATATTTCACAAAAGTCAGACAACGTCTCTTAAGCCCTATTTGGACTGGATTAGTTTATTAGTAGGACAACCGTTTTTTTTTTGGGTACATTTTACACGTCTCCTCAGCGTTGCAACTCCTGCATCTATGTTACATCATATTACGATCACTGTTCATTTGTACCTGTAGTTGAGATTATAATCACTCATGTAATAAGCCTGTATTATTCTTTATTAAGCCAGTATCATTTAGAGATATGTTATCCTCAACATAATGCTCTCAGGTAGTGTATCGAGTGGATGATCTCCCATCCAGATGAAGCAGATTATTAACTGACTTCTCAAAAGCTTTAATATTTTTTGGTTTGTGATTCAGGTAGTTAGTACCATGTGGTAAATTAAATATGGTTAGTAGAAGAAGCCAAAAATCTTTATTTTCCAATGTGAGACAACGTCTGTCAGAAAAGAGACCTGCTTACAGACAGGATTCAAATGGTCAGATGAGCTCAGAGTTAGCTAAAAAAACAGGAGTTAATTCATGTCCTATTTGGATTGGATTAAAATTACATGGGGTACTGAAGGGAAAGAAAATATTCATTGTCAAAGCTAAGCTATGTGACTAAACACATTATCATCATTAACATTATCATAGCGTTTATTTTGAGCTTTTGACGTCTAAAGAAAAGTTTGTTGTAAATTGACAACCCTAAAAATAATTTAGCACAAATGTAATAACACGACATTCTGCCGAAACGTCTTAAACAGTTTGACTAGCAAAAGCAAGTAAATTCACACAGCAAACAATCTATATCTCCAGCTAGCTAAACGAATTAGCTTAGTTAACGCCAACTTGTTGTTAACCAAGAGTTACTCACAGGAGATAAATGTGCACTGCAAAGTCAACTACTTTCCGTTGGCGTCCAGTTTGCCTGTTTGGTCTTGGCAAGTAATTTTTCCATCTAGTCTATGTCTTTGAGAAGTCTATAAAATGATAATCCTTTATCCCTTTTGGTGGCTTCAGCCTTTTTTTTTTTACAGAGTCGATTTTTTAAAATCATTAATGACAGCTTGGTTTTGGGTGGAACTATTATAAGGCTTTGCCTTTTGAGTATGTTTTCAGTTGTCATGTGTTTCTTTATCACATAGTTTCAAGTAGAAATCATCACTACAATATGACCGTGTATCATCCCCAGTACACGTCTTCAACCAGCCCTTGAATTCAGCAGGGAGGCTACTGTGAGAGTATCCGTCTGGCAGTGCTTTGGGACGGGGAGAGGCTCACGGAGCACCTGCTGCTCGCTGGGGATAGTAACTGCAGAATGATTGGTGCTTTCACGTGGAGTCTCCAAAAACACCAGGAAAAGTCGCTAGATTTGTAGCTAGTCCTTTTTTTTTAAGCAACACTGGCGACAGACTTTTTCCCCCCAACCACGTGTGTGACAGAGGGAGAGAAACCCCGAACTTGCTATGATAACGCACTCCCCTCCAGTGCATATTCATGAAGCGCATGTAAAACATTGAGGTGTTCTGATTGGTTTGTTCTCTGCAAAGAGTCTGACAGTCAGTCGATCAGTGTTTAGTGTGGGCGGGCATTGTTTTTTTTCTCCTGAACAGAACGACTTCATTGAGTGAGAGAAGGAGCGTCATGGCAGAGGCAGGGAAAGCAGAGAAAATACAAAACTCATTTCACTTCTGACTACTCAAGTGTGCCCATGCTGGATAAAAGTTAAAAACAACTAACGTCTTGCCCACTGTACTGTTTGCAATAGTGATTTCAGCATTGCCCACGGCGGACTAAATGACTGTAAAAATAATGTTGAGGTGACATATTAGCCTCTCAATTAGTTGACTAGTTGCCAAGTATGTGCTGATGGCCAACATGAAGAGTAAACTCAGAGTGTGCACTGTCCTGTATTAAAAAGTAGTGTTTTCCATGTCCTTTGGTGTACATGCCATTGGAAAGAGGGCAAGACCACTTTCAGGGCTTGAAGTTCTCAAGAGCCAGGCCTAATTTCAGGCATATACAGAACAGTTTTTAATAATAATAATAATAATAATAATAATAATAATAATAATAATAATAAATGTTTTCTTTACATAAATTATTTTATTTAGGAAATACTTGTCTAAAAAAGCAAACCAATTGGTCGTTCAATATTACATGAAACGTCTTATTTTCTCATGTATTTATAATGGCTCTTTAGACAAGCAAAAAAAAAAGTTTTATCCAATTACTCGATCAAAGGAGTTTAGTAGAGTACTCAATTACTGAAATATTAGATAGCAGCAGCCCTAGATCATCGCATGATGCAGACATTCAGGTTTGTAAAAAATATTACCAGCAGAAGCTCTAGTCCTGTAGTCATTTTAATGCAGGAGTTTTGTTACTGAGCAGATGTGCAAAATGTTAAACTAATGTGACTAAGGCTTCAATTTTGTCAGAGGACTAATTCTAGTCTGTTTAACACAAAACAGACTAATCAAGTCTTTAACAAAACAAGTATGCAGAGATACTCCTGTCCCCTGAATCACTCCTGAATCACAACAGTGCATATAAAGTCATAAAACTGGAAGTGAAGAAGTTCATGTTCAGTGAGGATCCACAGTAGTACAACTCGCTGACCCTGGGAATGTTAACAGGCATCAGTTGGGACAAAGGTAGCCAACAGCATCCCACACAAGAGCAGCCTTACAGAAGACAATGCGGGAGGTTACAATGAAAACGGATGATGTTGCACACACACACAGCTCAGGAAAACGCTTAGAGAGGAGAGAAATGACAGCTGTCGCCATTTGTCAAAAAAACTCAGTCTTCACACCTGTGTCACGTAATGTTCTCACATGAATAAGAGTCTTAATACTGCTTAACTAACTAATGAAAGCTAGTAAACCAGCTTCATGACACTGATAAGACTTAACGTCACACTTGCTATGCTAGCTAACAACACTCATGTAACGATGAGCTGAAATGCCTTATTTAAAACTTAAATTCAAATAAATGAATGTATAAAATGTATACAACTACAAATGACAGAATTACAAAGATAAGCCCTGTAAACGCAGGTGACTAGTTAGCATTAGCTGAAAATGGCAGGCCTAGCATGGGAAGCTAAGCTAACTGAGGCAAAAAGCTAAATATTTGTGCTTTTCGAGGCAAATAATACACTCTAATTAAACCAGCCACTTTTTTAGCGCTAGAAAAATTAAACCGTACCCATCGTCGCCTTTATTTTTCTGTTTCTTTCCCATGGTGTCTACAGTAGCAGCGTCTTCCCTCGTTGCCGTGTGTAAGTCACTGCTTAGCGCATATGGTCGCTGTAACTGGACTGCGCATGCGCGCACTAAATCTACGCTTCCCTAGACTGATAAAACAGCTGGATTTACCTTAATAGCACGAATATAGAATCTAATTTTAGCAAAATATTAACAAGTGACAACTATATGGCTGTTTTCATTAAGCTGACATATTTCAGAATGTCCTATATGATATGTATGATGTATTATTGATCAAATTACGTACAGGTTCAGTCCATCCTAAATGCTAAGAAGTTCACTTTCAGATGCACAACTAATGTCGTACAGTACAAATGTGCGTTTATTTACTACAAAGTGTCTTGATATGACTACATCACACTTTTATTTCTACTCATAATCAGCACTTGAAAAATATAAGCATGTACATTATATGAGTAAAATTACACACACACACAAACATACATAAATACATACATATCAGTGGCAGATGCTGGTCTTTCAAGGAGGGGAAGCTCAATTTCGGGCTACACCATAAAATGTGTCGGTTTATTTATACATAAATTCTACCCTCACCCAAACACAAGCAGCTACAAAAAAACACCAGAAATAAAAGCTTGACTTGTCGCTAGTCGTTTTAAACAAAGAAAATGCCGCTAAGAGGATTAGGAAAGTCTTCGGTTCAACTCAGAACAGAATGAAAATTAAAAAAAAAATGCTCCCATGTATGTTTACACAAAAAGACCGCTGATTCGCTCATGTAGCTGTCAATCAAAAAGGGGTTCAGCCTCAGACACATCATCCAATCATCATGCAGAAGCTGAGCGTCCGGGCCAGCCGAGGCCAGCCCACTGCCTAAGACAAGACTCAACTTGGCTTCTGAAAGGATTAGGAGAATCGCCGTAAAAGAAACAAATTTTGCTGATCGCTGTTCAGTTCGAAAATAAAGACCACAAAAAAACATCGACGAACACAAACCCACTCCCATCTTAAATACATATTTATTTGGCTGTGTAAAATACCACATCGGGC
>BRDA01065801.1:21715-32310 GCA_036984385.1 Crenuchus spilurus | reverse complement strand
TAACCCCCCCCCCCCCCCCCCGTACTCCCTCTTGGGGACTCTACTTGGTCACCTGACCTGTTTGAGAGTACTTGTGACATTCATCTCAATTATTTGCATATCAGAGTCTGCCCCAGACCCTTAACACCGCATACACAGGCTAATCCCCTTAGCATGACTGGCTAGCACGAAGGGCTAGTCACAGCCCAGCATTACTGACCGAACAAAACCTCACATCTCCATTCCTGTCCAGTTCTTTTGTTCTGTTTCATGTGATAGTTTCCAGCTGCTCCTTACACTGTGTGAAAATTTCACGATAAAAGAATCAACAGAAATGGTTCAAAACGACTTAAAACAAATTTCAATGATTGAAAATGTAAAACATCTGCTCGAATTTTATGTAAAAACTGACTTTAGACCATTTTGGATCACTTTGGATCACTGGGCCAGTTTATCCTCAAAAAGCAGATCATGTTTTTAAGTGGTGCAGAAGAAAGAAAGAAAGAAAGAAAGAAAGAAAGAAAGAAAGACAGAAAGCTGAAAAAGAAAAGTACCAGACTTAGAATTAGCATTTCCAAATACTTAAATTTTGTGAGAAAGTTCATTTGTGTTCATGATTAATTTAAAAAAGGGAAACTATCATATTCTATATTCATTACAAATAACGTGACAATTTAAAGCCTTTTTTGCTTTAATGTTGAAATAGTAAATTACTGATTAACAGTAAAACAAAAAAGGTTGGAAGTGTCACTTTACATATGAATATAAAATATGACAGTTTACCTTTCTGAATTATAAATAACATTAAGCTTTTTCGCAATCATCAATTTTTTTGATGTGGCACTGTATGAATGAGTAAACCATTTTTGTTTTATTTTTTTACAATATGTCATATTCAGCAATTCAACAGAATGTGCACCAGTATTTTCACTTAGAAAATGAGCAAAAAATCCATCTGAACAGGGGAGTGTTATTGTTAAAATATAAGTTATAGGCATCAAATAATAATGAAATAAATACTGTGCAAAGTTTGTACTTTTATGAATAAATAAATATTTTAGGACAGTCAATTTGTTTTCAGAGGAAATGTCACTCTAGGCCCTCTAGAAGTAACATATCTTCAAGAACTTAAGTTAAAATGTCAGCAGGTCTAAAGCCATTCTAAACTCCTATATACAAACTAAAATGTTATTATCAGTTCTAAACATTATATTAGACATACAACAAGCTGTCAATGACCATGGTCAATCCGGAGTAGATTCAGTGCTAAAATAATCTGAATTCTTATACTAGCAGAAATCAGTATTATCATAGAGGTGGGCTTTTTCACTGTATTTTGAATGATTTGAGAGATTTATTTTGGGAAATGCAGTAGATCAAGAGCTGCTGTATTTCAGTGCCATGCATCAGCTCACATTGTTCACCAGGTAACGGCCATGAGCTAAGAGCCCCCCCCCCCCACACACACACACACACACACACAGTGACAGCTCTCATGCACAGATGACCTTGAAAAAGTGAATCCCCCCGTGGCGCAGAGACAGCTGCACAGGACTGAAGCCCACTCAAACACTGTGAGGCATGAACACGCAAACACACACATACACACCCATGCAATGAACATGCATATGGTCATGGATATATTTAGACCACATTTATGTAATATGATATAAATACAGATTGGATATAAATCTCTGACCTCTGATCAGATTATATTTCATCATGAAATGATTCAGTGTGTAGTGGAATATGAAACGTCACCACAATTCATTGTGCTCATGGTATGGTTTTGAAGTGAAAAGTAGTTAATAGCACCTCTACATGGGACTGAACTGTGTCATATTTCCGCAAATTTCAATGCACATTTACTATTTATTTGTAAGTGAATACAGTGTAATGATACAATCTGCTTCATGCAGTATATGCTGTACAGGTATATATTATATCATGTACCAGTGTTTACTGTATACTGTACACTATTCCAATATATACCATATTCTTTCTCACTGTATATGGTATATATTGCACACTGTACCAATATATACTATATATTATGCCCTGTATATTGCCCCAATACATTCTGTATTCTATACCAGGATTTACTTTATACTGTACACTGTCCCAGTGATATTCTGTCCGGGTATGTACTCTGTCTACTGCATACTGTACACTACTCTGGAGAAATTAATGTTGATCTACTGTATACAGTACTTTAATGTAGGTAGTAGGCTGTTTTGAGAGGTCCCGTCTTTCATTTGCTATTATAACCAAAAGTCACTTATTGTGGCAGGATGGGGTCTTTCATTACTTCTCACTGGTTGCTATGATAATGGAGAGTTATTTTGACCATTAACAAAACCAATTGTATTTTAGATTAACATTCCACTTTTTACTTCATGTTTTCAGTGTAGATGAACATTTAGTAGCATTGGGTCAGCTTTTTACTTAAATAACTGTCTGGGTAAAAAATAATCATGCAGAATTATTACATGAATATTTTTTCACTGACTTTCAACACATACTGACTTTAATTCCAAAATTAAAGACTTACTATTCTGTACTAGCAAGGACCTGGCAATATGAAATGTATCATGATACATTGGTTTCAATATAAAGTGACATATTACAATACTGTAAGCAAGGTGATATGCTGTGATTTAAAAAAAAATAATAATGATTTACCAGTCAGCTAGGTTTGCTAAATCTAACATTAATGGTGAGTCTAATGGCTGAAGGTCACAACACCACCATATAGTGGTTATGGGTTTAAACACAACATACAATGAACCACCAGTTTTTAGATTAGCTAATACGATTGCACACAACAGAATTTGACCTCCGCATTTAACCCATCCAAGCAGTGAACACAGTGAACACACTAGACAGTGAGAACTTGTGCCCAAAGCAGTGGGCAGCCTTATCCATTTTGCCCGTGAAGCAGTTTGGGGTTAGGTGGCTTGCTCAAGGGCACTTCAGTCATGACTTGCCCAGGGATCGAATCGCCAGCCTTCTGTTTACAAAACCAGATCCTAACCAACAGGTCAGGGCTGCCCATATAGATAGTATTCAATTACATCATAAAATTTTGTTAGGCAAAATGCAATTCTGACACAGCAGCTTACAGTGCTGAGAGTCTGTCTGTGACCACTATTCATTTTGATTGTTTACATACTGTGATTTTGAGAATAGATATCCCAAAACAATATTGTACTCAAGTGTATCAAAATGTATGTACACCAGTAATCTTTACTTGGCCAAGTCATGTTATGTCTCCAAGTACTTAATTTGTTTCTCTGCAATGAAAACTTCATTACAGCCACCATGTTAAACCACATATTCCCACCAAACCTCCTATTTCCACCAGGCTGTGTTTGATCCATGTTCTCCCTCAGCCTTCGTCATCTGTGATTTGTCAGATGGAGGCTTGAGGGCTGTTTAAAGTGAACAGCAATGAAGAACAAGCAGCAGGGCCACAGAGGTGAGCAAACGAAACCCTGCTGCTCTGTTTGAAGCTGGGACACTGATTCTGGAGTCTTCACCACACAACCTGCATCAGCTCCTCCTTTCTAGCCCTTAACCCTTTAGTGGAAAGAATTGGAATGATACCAGGAGCATAAGCAGCACTTCTGATAGTATCATTACTTTAACAACATTAAATCAAGTAACCCCCTCCTTTCCATAACAAGAAGAGACACATTCAAACTGAGATGGATTTAGTTTTCTGAATCACAACCCATCATCTTTTATCTACTGTTAAAAAACGAGGGGAAAAAAGACAGTCCTGTCTTCTTCAAAGTGCCAAGTGATCAAACCAGTGAGAGGATGAAAGGCATGCTAATAGCTAGCTGAAGAGCTGGTTTTAATAGGCTCTCAGCACCGTCCACGCAGGCCATCCATATGCACACTCACGCGATCACACTGCCGTAAACACACTCATCGTCTGATCTGCCAGGCTCGTTTTCTTTCACCAATATCCATACGAATGGAGCTTGAGGCCCTCTCCACCTAAAGGAGAGGATGGAGTGCTTCAGCAGGCCAAGGAATTGTTCTCAGAACCTTTGTGATTGTAATCTTGCTGTGTTTCTGATAATCTCTGAAACGTGTCACAAGTGGAAATCGTAAACAGTTTCCATAATTTCTTATAATTTATTTTAAGCTTTTCTTTTTTAAAAGGACTCTGATAGATGGACAGACAGATTCAACTGAAGTACAAGTACAATGTTACAAATGCAGTTACCATCTACCATATAGCCAAATACCAGCATTGTGCAAATTGAAACAGAGTAAAGTGAATATTATCTATATTTACTAGCAATAAATATACACAATACTGTATATAAAGTAGTAGATGGTGGGTGAATAAAGCAAAGCATGATCACATTAAGGGCTGTGCAAATGATCAAATGTCATATTTTTATCACAAAATGCTGAAATACACAAATTAATACCATATATTGGAGTTGTTCATGAAAACAGTCAGTCAGTGTCCAGTCAGCAGTAACTACTGAGGTCACTGTATGTTTCAGCAAATACTCAAAAACATGTTTTCTCATAGCTCCACCCAACATTCTTTCATAGCTACTGTTGCTAGGTTAGACAAGCTTGTTGGTAAAAATCCCATTTACCCTGTACATTCGGTTTCTGTAAATACATATGTTTATAGTTACATATTATCTGTGTTAATAAGTTTTATTTATTGACCTAATGACCTTAAGCCATTTTATTAAAAGCTAATTATGCTTTTTCAGCTTATTTCAAGGTGGGTTTGTGTTTCTCTACCACTGTGGCCCAGTAGCTTTATTGATATTGGTGTAGCTCTGGTAAAACAGTGTTATTCTGTTACATATTATCACAAGGGTTCATCCAAGCCACCAGTAGAAATCATTAAAGGCCAATGGTTGGATTAAATTGCAGTATGATTACAGATCTATCTTTCAAACCCTTTATTTAGCCTTGTTGTTTAAATTAGGTCTAGAAAATTGGCCCTAAAAACACACAATTGCTTCCATCTTTCCGGCCAGTAGACTCTCAATGTGGTTGAACAAAGCAGAAGATGATCCCAGTGAAGCACTCTACAAACTTTATGTATGTTTAGGGGTTCTCCTTCAGACTCAAGGGCAGTTGGTCAAATCGAGTTTGAAGGGCAGTAGTTAAGGGAGCAGGAGAGTAAGAATCCAGGCTGGGTGTCATTATAACTGGATCAGGCCGAGGAGAAGCTGAAGGCTACTTAAATCTTGGGATCATGACAGCTTCTACATTCAGTCCTCCAGCCTCTGTCAAAACCCAGTGTGTGACCATCACTGTCTGGTGAGTGGCCCAGAGCATTAGTGCTTTGATTCGTTTTGATACAGGTGACAGGGGCTTTATTTACTGTAGTATGGAGACATCTCTGACTGGGCAGGTCTCATCCAACACACTCCTGACTCTCTAGTAGCTTTAATGCAGGGATAACTGTTTAGTTAAAGGGCCAGTGTCTTGCAAAACTGAGCTGTCCTCTTGGAGAGTTTTGGAGCTTGACATAGTCAGCGTAATACATTTAAAAATGTGATATTCACTTTCCAGTACATGCAGTCTATATGTAGTAAAGTACTAAATGGTTTTAAAATGGCATAAAAATGATACACAACAAAATCATTTTGCTATATTAAATGGTTCATGCCATTTTCCTCACTGTTTTTTAAATTATTTGATATAATGTAAACCATAATAATAATGTACAGTTCATTGTATTTTTCATTGTTTCAAGAATTCATTGTTTTGTGATGTTATGTCAAGCCATCACATTTACATTTACATATTTAACCTAAAGTAATGTACTGTTGCCTATTCATGCTACAATTGTAAATAATATTTTAGCATGAGATAATGCAGGGTAGCCAATCAGAATGCAGCAAATTTGTAGATACAAATATTAAAGTCACAGTAATAATCAATTACTTGTATATAAATGTGCATGTTACCTCATTTGTAAACGTGGGTAGATTAATAAAAAGATGCTGATTTTTACACATTATTATTCATTTTAAAATGTAATTCTATTTAATATACAGGTATTGCAGAACTTTGAACTTATAAGTTTAAAATGCATAAAATTCTCTTCTGATTAATGAGCACTTTTACATATTTATGAGCTGTAAATCAGAGTAAATCATAGCTGCAAGTCATAGTTTCCCTAAAACTTCCAGCAGGGGGCCCTATTGTTCCTCATGCCTGTCCCCAACCTCTTCATATCCCCACTAATGTCTTTCTGTAGCATTTACAGCTGAGCAATATGCTCTCAGGTGAGTTGTGTGGCTATATATTTCAAATTATGTTGTTTATATTACATGTTTCTTCTGCTTCTGGAAAAGAATGATGGTACAGACCTCTTTATGCTACAAATGGAGCTCAAATCATTGTGGTTTCAGTCTGGGCAATTCAGGAAATGCACTGAAACCTCACAGACAAAATTCATGTGAGGGTAGTGTCCCACTGTCAAACCAGCATATAGAAAAAAATTTGATCTCCTTAATATCTCAGTTGTTTCTCCTGCAATTAAATCAGATTTAAAATAAATGAGTTTTTCAGACCTACTGCTCAGAGGATTCTCCTGACAAGAAGACCTCAGTAATCTCACATGTGTAATCTTGAGTTTTTCAATAAATTCTCACATTACATTCAGACTTCTTCACTCATGTTTACTAAAGACATTCATGTTTACTAAATAACCTCAATATGAACTCATTTCTCATAGCGGATTAAGATTATTCTGAATTTTGATGGTTTATTTGGATCAGAACTATCTTGAGTCATGATTTATGTCTCATGTGATTTCTGCTTATAGAATCTCCATTCAGTCTCCTGAGAAATGAAAGAGCAAACATAGAGTTGAAACATCTCAAAATGGCTTCAGATGTATCATTTTTTGAAGCAGTTAATGAAGATATGTGAAGAAAGGTCACCTGAGTCATAGAGCTGTAAAATTGTATGACTTTGCACTATTGGTTTAAAATGTTATTTGCACATTCTTGTATTAGGAAAGAATAATTCACTATATGTATTTCTTTTTTAGCTTTGATAAATCCCTGCAGCAATCATGACTCTTTACTCTTTTGTTTAATTATGCTTTCATGATCATGATTTCATGCTAATCCTACAGACGCCTCACTCAGAAAGCCATCATTCATGCATGTAAACAGTTTATTTAAAAAAAAATACAAGTGATTTTTCATACTGTGTCTGAAAGGTTAATTTGCTTCAGTTTATGGAGATATGAGCATCATGCAGAGGTTGAAATTTACCAAAAACACTGAGAAATGAGAGCTGTGGATCATCTCACACTGAAAAAGGTCAGGTTGTGGAAGACATCTGCACTAAACAGGTCTGTAACGTTCATGGAACACGGTTGAGGTAAAAGCTTATTCACTTAAATACTCCATAGGTTTCTCCATCCAAAGTCTGCTGACATCCAGACATGCTCCACCATTTTGTTGAGCAAGCCACCAGCAGAGCTTGTCAGGGATCGTTAATTAACCTCTAATGTACCCCCCCCTCTTGTCACTGCCAACAAAAGGAATATCACTTCATTTGTTACAGCATCACAAAGGTTCTCAACTTGCGGGTGAGCGAGATAAAAAATGGCCAAAAATTATATGCGAGTGAAGGAATAATACAACTTAATGATTCGCAAATTAACCCTGTCTGACTCTAAACGACTCTTCGGGGGCATTAGTGAAAACTGTTGTGGCCGGCCAATAATAAGTCCAGCTCTGGAACCTGTAAACAAATGGGGGGCATTATTCGGCCTGACAGTGATTATGCCAGAGGGCCTTATTTCTAATGTCTGAGGGTCTACAGCGTGTTGTATGCAGCCGCGTGGAGGACAAATGAGCAGAGAGGGAAATTACATTATGAAACCAAAATAGCTCCATTAGAGGCTGAAGTGTGTAGGAATGAAAAGTGTGGCCACTGTGAGACTTGGAATACATTGTGGAGAAAGGTAAACATCAACTATGCTTATTACTTCATCCAGGGGCTCAATTTTGACTCATTTTATGGGTATGAATGCACTGTTTTTTCTGTTTTTAGTGTATTTATAGTCCAATGTAATATTCTTTCATTCATTTTTACCTGTCAGTTTAATATCAGTGTAGTAGACCCTCCCAACATAGGATCACATGGGAATTTCAGGATATTTTATGACATAATATTATTGCAGTTTTTTATATTATAAAATATACTGTAAATATAAAGCTGATATAATTTAATCAAAAACATTAAATTGATTATAATGATGATATTGTGTCATTAAATCTCCATATCTCATCTGTACAACACTATATACTGTATATTGTGTTGTTGAGGTGAACTGAGACTTATTTATAATCCACATCTCTGCTGCTTCTGGAAATGAATAACATATATCTCCTTGAGCTCAACAAGTATGTAAATCAATGTAGCTTCTGTTTGAAAAATTCAGGAAATGCCCCGAAACCTCTAAATCAAAATCCAAAAGCACATCTTCTAATTTCTTAAGTTACTGAGTTAGCCTCCAGCTTTCCTCGACCAGGTGACGGTAGTGTCCCACTGTAAAACCAGCCTATATGAAAGAAAAATCTGAAATGAGATCTCTTTAATGTTAGGAAAATGGTTTTGTAAAATAAACCCACTTTACAGTATCCTGTAATACATTTTCCACAATGAAAATACACAACTCAGGCTGGAAGGAAACAACATATTCAAAAGACTATGCCCATAGATCCTCCCTTTAGTTCACTCTGTCTGAATAATAACAATTTTAATGTAACTGGAAGCAGAGGCTTTGGGGTGCAGTTTCATGATAAACCACAACTAAAAAACGAACTGGATAAAAAAAAAGAAAGAAATGACAAAACTCTTTGCTAGCTAACAAATTTCAGGTTTGGGGAACCCATACCAAGCTCCTTAATCAACATCCTAACCAGATAACTCCAGACATAAAAATGTAGCCAACAGTGAGCCTTGGAGAACACCTGCAGAGTGCTCATCTCCCTGGGAGCCTTTTCAGGTGAGCGCCATCAGTCACTGGTCAATCAAGAAGCAGCTTGTGTCCATCAGGAATGTCATCCAATCAAGAGTTTAACCCAGCCCACAAACAACATGAACACCTTTCTTGGAATGAGAGAACTCACAGAATAAAACAAGCCAAAAAGAAAGAGAAGCAGTCTAGCAAACACCCTATGATGTCACATGTTCCATTTCTACTGCTCACCATGTAGGGTTAACACACAGTTATACTTTATTTTAAAACAATACATCATGCAAAATTCCACATGATCACATAGGTGATCAGCCAAGACATGTTTAGTGGATGTAACTTTCTCTGCCATTCTTCTAGCTTTCAGTGGAAAGTGTGTTTGTGGCTGTGTGTGTGGAGTCTGAGTACACATGCTTGTAGGAAGGAGGAAGTAGCTAGGTAGATAGATGGACAGGTAACTAAGCCATCTAACAATTTTGTTCAGTCTCAGTGAAATGATTGGACGGGGCTTTTACAGTCCTGTGGCCTTTATAAAAAACAACGTGTTGTTGTCAGAACATTTGATTTGCTGATTGCTATCAGAATGTAAATCATATTTCAACAAGTGTTTGTAAGACAAATAACTTACAATGTCTTTGATGTTAAACAAAAAAAAACCCTACATGTTTCAGGCATTAGGCATTGCATTCATAAACATTTCTGAGGGATTTTAGAGGCATTCAATTTTTCAGACATCTGGGTCCTATCAGCACCACAGTGAGCAACACTGTGATAAGTTTCTACTGTGAGAAGAATTATACTTCAAGCCACTTTGAGTTATTTTATTTATGATTTAAAATGTAATCATGCATACAATTTATGTTTCAGTACAGAATGATTCACTCAGATATCATATTTTACCTTATTCTAGATGTAACTGATCACTGAAGTCAAGTTTAAGTATAAAATAAAGTTGTACTTTAACTAAAGCTGTGAGGCTAACCTTACTGACAATAGAACTCAGTAGCCAGCTAAATATCCATTCATGTGTTATAAACCACACTGACGACTCTGTGAGACTAAGACCTACATGCCGATTGAGAACAGTTATATTGATATTGTTAGTGATATTTTTATAGAAATGGCTATTTAGATGACTTGATTTTTAGTGTTTGTTAGTGCTTTTAGCCTCACAGCTCCAGTTTTAATGAAACAAAATTTTCCCTAAACAAATAAAGAAAAGACAAGACAAGGTAGAAAAGGCTTCAAAAAAGAGGCTGTAATGCCTGTAAAATGATACAAATGTGGTTGATTTTCTACTAGACAGGTAATTATCTTATTTGTTTTCATTTGTTATTGCTTTGTAAAGTTTTTTTATTTTTTTTTTGCTTTGTAAAGTTGTAAGCTAAGTAGCTGGCTGTTAATCTCTCTGTGTGGACTAGTCAAGCTACACAGTAAATCTGCCAGTGTTAAATCAACACTATTAGAGTTAATTTAACACTGAGAGTGTCGAAATGTAACACTCTCAGTGTTAATTTAACTCTAATAGTGTTGATTTAACACTGGCAGATTTACTGTGTATGTTGTGGGTTCATGTACTTTAGGGGACTAGCTTTAGATTGAGGGCTGAAAGTAGGGCATG
>BRDA01065801.1:0-20884 GCA_036984385.1 Crenuchus spilurus | reverse complement strand
CAAAAAAAAAAAAAACAGCTTAGGCATTCTAGTTGCCACAAAATCATTTACTCTGTCCATAAAGATGTCCATAAAGAGAACTTATGCCTTTGTAAAAAATTACAAGTTATCTATGTTTCTCAACAGCGCATAACTTCATGTGATACCACAATTAAATTAATTTAGAAACTTTAATGCAACTCCCATTAAGCTACACATCCACAGGATGCAATACCTGCAATCAGCAGAGAGGGCAGTATGCAGTGACTGACATCAGATGCAAATTAAACAAACCAAAGGACGATGCTGCAAAGTTACAAAGAGAAGCTCCGACTTGCCCCCTAGTGGGCTTATTTAGCTACATAAACATGGTTAAAAATAAAATATAACTGACCTTTAGTAGCTCACAACATCATGGCTATTTCTAACCAGTGAAGGGAAGCGAGGAACCCTTCACTTTCCTTATACTGACCCTGGCCTGCTGACCTGTACCATCAAACAGAGCTATATTACCACGGCACGGATTGGCCAACGTTAACATTATCAGATACAATTTGGAACCTCCACACGCAGACTGGTCATTATGGTCTGTGGGTCAGTGGTTGTGACCCATGCTCTGCTGGACTGCTCTCATGCTTCTTTAACATGCAAGACGGTGTGCCTCCATCAAGCCTGAACTGATTAGAGGAGATAGCCCACGTCCCTATCACTCACACACTCTGTCTCTACTCGCTTCACCGCTCACACACATACATACATACACACATACACACACACACACACACACACACACACACACACTCCATCCTTCAATCCCCGGCGCTGATTTCTACTACACTGCACCCGTAATTGCTGTCATCACTGGCAGCTTTTCATTACAGGTAGATTGGACCAGAGTGATTAGGTTGGGGATATTTTTTCCCTTTTCTCTGCTTTCGGAGCAACCAGTGCAATAAATGGCAAGGGAGGACATTTTTGGGAAGGTTTAGAGACAAATGGACCAGTTTGGCTTGGTTTAATCTCTCATGTTTCAGTCAAAATGTTGCTTAATGTCACCGTAATGTCAGGCATTTTAAGTCAAGCTGAAATCAAGACCTGAACTTGCTTTATGTTTTTCTATCCTCAGTTACATTAAATATGATTTATTGTAAGAAATCAATTTTTGGCCACATTTTCAATACCCCATTCTTTGGAGAAAAGGTGCTGTACAATGTACCAACTCTGGGGTGGCTCTCAAGGATCTATTTTCAGTACCTTTAGTTAGAAAACAACAGTATATGATAATGATGTAATAAATGTATTTAAAGTTGTATTGACTCCACTCACCCTGTTCTGACAGTCTTAAAATGATGGTTCTTCAAGGGTTCCCAAGTTAAAAAAATGGTTCTACAACACATTGCATATTTTTTTGTGAATGATTTCCAGGAAGAGTCTTCATAGAACACTATTCAACACATTCTTCATTGATCTGAAAAGCTATTTCACTGAAGATAGAAGCATGTTTATTTATTCTCATGGTCAATGAATCATATAGAACCTTTTACTAAAGAACCATTGAAGAACCATGTAATGCATTGGTTTGCAGGTCTAATGGAGTAAACAATGTTTGTGGAAAAAGTCTTGATATTTTAAAAACACTCAGAAAAGACTTTCCCTATGATCTTTTCTTTCACTGGGTTAGTATTTTCCTGTGACTGTTTCAGTAACGTTCTTATCACTGTGGTGGAACCCTGAGGTTTCTGCCTTCAGTACCTTTTTAAAATTTATTTAACATTTTGCAATGGTTCTATAATGTAATGTTTTTGTTAGTACCATATGTCCACATTAATTAAAGGTTCCTTAACAGCTAAAGGTGGTACGCCCTAAACCTAACCAATGATAACAAGATGGCATTCTAGCCAATGGGAGAGATTTATGTTTTAGCATATGAACATAGGAACACCCCTGGTTGCATTTGGACTGTACTGGATAGTTTGACAGAAAAAAAGTAATCAATCAGCCACAGAATGTTTTGTGTTTGAAGTTAGCAATGAGGCTAAAGTTATAATGGAAGCTTGTTTTCCAGCAACTTGCATTGTGCTAGTTGCATGTTTAAATCATCATACACTTGCCTCAGACTGTGTTGAGATGTTTAGTAAACTATAAATGTGAACTAAGGTAAGTTAGCTGAGAATTAGCAGTCCTATCAATTAGTATGATGCTAATTAGTTGGAAAAGATTATATTATTTGTTAGCTATAGCTAAACTAAAAAAAGTAATTGAAGATAAACATCAATCCTTTAAGGATTATTGACACAACTGAGTTGAAATGTAGACTTGCCCCTTGCAGTCTTTACCTTCCAAACTTCAAAAGGCAGTTTTGGTCCCCTGCAGTTTTAACCTTCCAAAAACAATGTTAAACTATATTAAATGAAGACGGGTCAAACATGCGAAAAACAGGCCATTCAAGTCTGTTTCCTTTTACACCACCCACAAGCTCACCTGTCTCTGCCCTTTCTTGCTAATGTGTGACTGGCCATCGCTGCTGTCAATTCATTTGGTTGTAAACAGCCTCTTGACTGAAGTTAGTTGCTCGGGAGTCGGTGTCACTGTTGCCAACTTAGTGATTTTGTCACTATATTTAGCGAGTTTTCAGACTTTTTTTTCAAAAAAGCAACTAACAACAAATCTAGCGACTTTTCTCTGTGTTATTGGAAATTTTTAGAGACTTCATGTAAAAGCACCAATCGTTCTACTGTCTCCAGCCAGCAGCTGGTGCTCTGTGTGTCCCTCCCCTGTCCCTAAGCACTGACACGTGGTTAGTATTATGGTAGTCTTGCCCAGCCTTCTGTTAATTTATTGGATAGGATTGGTTCTGTGAGGAAACCAATCAGAACAATGAGAGGCGTGGTCATGATAACTTTGAATATGGTGCTAAACCATCATTACTAGTATGAAGGCAAGCAGGACAACTAGTCCTGGACTGGAAGAGCAACATACAAAATAAAGAGTCAGTGAAGCTGTAACAGCAAGTTCACATATCTGTTCTCCCATATTTTAAACCGCACCATATCCTGTCCTTCCAAAGTTGCTCAGTTTAGCGCACTAGCTACCAAGATAGATAGCTGACTATCTGCTTATGATTACCTGGGCTGTAATGTGCTAACTAGCTAATCTAACTACTCTAGCAATAGATGCCCGTACTCTCATGACACCTTAAAGCAGCTTGTGGTACTTTTAACTTTTAGATTAGACAGGAATGCATGACAAGTAAAAAAACATACTTAAAAGTCAAAGCCTTATAACAGTTCCACCTCATCTTTGTCTCTCCAAACATGTTATTCCTCTCTCCTACAGCATCGATTACAACTGCATGTAAATATCAAATTATGCAAATTAGGTGATGATGTCATATAGCGACTTTTAGGAAAGCCAATAGCTACTTTCCTTACTCACAACAGTGGTCTGTGTTCACCTGCTAGTGGTTAATCTGTTGGACATTTGTTTTGTCTAGATCACTTCAGCTAAACAGATTTTAATATCAGAGGTTTAATTTACGTTAACATTTCAATCTGTGTACATGCACATGTACAATCAAAAAAAGTTCATAAATGAATGTGGATGGTGGCTGAATTAAGGAACTGTTAAGTACAAAACAGTGAGAGGCAAATGAAAGCTAAAAGTCTACCTTTAAATTGCAATTGTATAAAAGTAATCATTAACCAGATTGTCTACAGTTAAAGCTGCTCAATTTCCTCTACATTCTTCTTTAAGCTGTCATAAATACTCAGCCACCCCCGAATGCCCATCTGTATTAAAACTCACATCTGAAGGATTGAATGTTTAACCCTTCTGCAAAACTGTTATGTTGACATCCCCTGTTCACAGGAAATGGCTTGAAGAACTTGAAATCCTTACAGAACCTGAAATGAGTTCATCTGTTAGCTCATCTCTTCGATCAGTTCTGCTTCCATGAAGATAGATGAGACAAATTCAAAAACAGAATGTCCTTCATAAACTTTACCTTTCACTGATTTATAGAACAGTGTGTTTAAATCTTATGTCATATTCTTCAAAATATAAGAGTGATACCAAAGACAGGGGTGCAGCACCAAATTCTGGGCCCTATGTACAAGCAGTGCCCAGGGCCCCCCACCTGTTATTAAATATTATTTATTTTAATATTTAAAAGTAAATAAAATTCCAGACTCCTCAAGGGCCCTCTTCCCCACTGGGGCCCTGGTAACTCAGTACCACTTTTCCTCCCACTACGATGCCCCTGACCAAAGAAGAACCTCTTTGGTGCATAAAGAACCATTGCAGTAATTGTACTGTTTTGTGAGTCTTTTTAATGTACATAATGTAAAGGTTCTGCAAAAATCAAAGGTGTTTGCTACAACCTCCATTCACGCATTATACTGTATACTATAACAATTACATTTTCATTGAACATCCTTTGCAGATGATGACAAGGCACTATCACAACATTTATTCCTAGAACCATGTCCACAATAATGAAAAGAACCCCTTTCATATAGCAAAGATATATATATTTTTTCCCTAAAACTATATAATCACATAATGATGTGATTCTAACAAAGTTTTTTTTTCCTAGAATCATGCATCAATGTAATAAATGGTATACTGTATAACAATTAAATGTTTTTCTTAGAACCCTTTATCCTATAAGGTAAAGGTTCTATAACACTTAAAAGTTTTGCTAGAGCTGTATGTCTGCATATTTAAATGGTACAGTACAATTAAACAACTTTCCTAGAACCAAACATTAACGTAATGTACAAGTACTTTAATAATTAAAGTTTTTTTTCCTAGAACCCTACATCAAATCAATGTAATGTTTCTGTAATGTAAATGTTTTCCTAGAACTATACATCAAAATAATAAAGATTATATAACAACAAAACAACAAAAAACTATTATTTTCTGGAATTATGCATCCATATAACACAAAGGTTTTATAACATGTTTCCCCCTTAGAACCGTATGTCCACATAATGTCAAGTTTCAGCACCAGTTATGGGTTTTATTCTTTTTTTTGTAGAAATACAAACTCTTGTACCAGACTGATTTGACTATGGAACATTTATATGATCCACAGTAAGTGGCTTGCAGTGTAACTGGTGATCATTATGGGTGCTTCAGGGGTTCTAGTGAGACAGAACGAGTTACTCAGCGGCCTCACTTACACTGGGGAGTAATTACAGAGCTGAAAAAAGTGGAATAGCTTAAGTACATACATTCACTGTGCTGTGCTAACTAAAAGCCTGATATCATTTGCACTTAAATAGTATCAACATTCCTGGTTAGAGAAGGAAAAATGCAGAAAGGTAATGTAACCCTGGAAATATAATGAATCGAGTCATTTTGCTGTTAGGCCAACGTCGGCCCCACTAATAATACCATAATTCTCGAATCGACACACATCTACTTTTGTATGGAAATTGCCTTCACCGCCAACCAACCACTCTACTCCTCCCCCATTCGGCAATTGATAAAGTTACCCTATTGTGACACTTATGGTATACAGGCAGCATTTATTTGCCCCAAACCTGGCACAACTGCACACATTTCTACTCGTTTGGATTGCTTGGGAGAAGAAAAAAAGTAATGGAGATTTTTTTTTCCCAAGCGGAGGCAGAGCTAGGAGTAAACCTCATTTACAATGCAGCTCCACAGTCTTTCCAGTTCATTAATCCACGCAAAGCCATTTGCACGTTTCAGCAGAGTGCCTGCCTTCCTCTAACTCCCGAGAAACACCTCAGAGCTGTGAGTCAGGTCACAGAGACGATAAGAAAAAAGAAAAAAAAACACCACTCAAGCCAGGAAGCTCTGATTGTGGTGTTTCATATATAAACAGCAATCATCCATAACATTAAAACCACTGAGAGGTGAAGCGAATAACTTTGATTATCTCATTATAATGGCACTTGTCATTGAGTGGATATATTAGACAGTAAATGAACAGTCAGTTCTTGAAGTTGATGTTCAAGTGTATGGACTGTGAGAGCCAAACTCAAACTGTGAACATCTTCAAATGTCAGTATGCAGTTGTCAGTACTTACCACAAATGGTGATCCAGGCTCAAGTCCCTCAGAAGATTTACTGTAGCTGAAAAAGTGAATGCTGGCTATGATAGAAAAGTATCAGAACACTCAGTGTAGCACAGCTTACTACATGGAGCTCCAGAGTGACCATGATGAACCCTGTCCACTGTCTGCAATGGACACGTGAGCATCAAAACTGGACCAAGGAGCAGTGGAAGAAGATAGCCTGCTCTAATGAATCATGTTTTCTTCTACATGTTGACACAAAGATGCACTAATGGAAGAAGGCAAGCTGGCAAAGGCAGTGCAATGTTCTGGACAGTGTTCTGCTAAGAAACCTTGGGTTCTGGCTTTCATGTAGATGTTACTTTGACAACACCTACCTAAGCATTACAAACTAAGTTCAGCTCTTTATGATAACTGGGTTGTCTAATGGCAGTGGACTCTTTCAGCAGAACAGCTCCCTGCCACACAGCAAAAATACATCAGGAATGATTTGAGGAACATGGTTTGAAGGATTCCTCGCTCTCAATCTGATCATCTGTGGGATGTGCTGGAACAACATGGCTTGAAGGATGTGCCAGGTATCACAGAGCACCTTCAGAAGTCTTGAAGAGTTCATGACTCAATGAGTCAGAGCTGTTTTGGTGGCACAAGGGAACAAAAAATAATACTTTTAAGAGGCAAAGATTTTCTTAATTTCCATTTCCAGCACCAAAGGCCTGGCCTAAACACTCCCTGGAAGTGGTGAGAATGCTACTGCTAATACTAATCTTAAAAGGAACCCTGTTTTTCAGACGCTCCCTCAGGCCACCACCAAAAAAATAGTTTTTTTGAGCCTGTCATCAAACCCTTCCTACTATACAGGACTCAGGGCTCAGCAGAGCATGCAACTATTTGTCTGTGCTGTGCTGGATTTATCATGGAGGAATACTCTGCATCCTTTGTGCTAGGAGCTAGCACAGGCTACTTAGACAGAGCTGAACACTCTGCAAAAAAAGTTATTTGGTAAAGTGACAACATCTCAAATGTGAACAGTATGTGTAATATTTCTCATTATGAAGCTTTCTGCATTGATAATAACATATATCACAGTAGTAAGACACAATGAAATGAGTTAAAATAAAGGTAATACTCATAATACACTGATAACAGTTTCAAAATGGGACATATTTGGCATTTCACACATATTTAAGATGCCCTCAAGTGCAAAAATGCACTTTTTGCTAGTTTAAGAAAGAGAAGTGGTAAATAAATGGTGAAATAAGACAAGTGGAGCAAACACAGCCAAAGATTCACCGCTAAGAGGGCCTTTTACTTCTCTTCACTGAGCAGATTACCTGCAAGGGTGAAATGTGCTAAAGGAAGCAGGCATGACCACACCAGGCATGACTCTGATTAAGACTGACTGGCTGTCTATACGTTACCGCAGATAAGCGCACATAAAAGCGGCCTGGAAGAATTACCCCCCACCTTTCCTCCATCTTACCCCCTTTAAATCTCATTTCTACGCCTAGACCCCGTTAAGAGCACTAGCCTACCTATCCGCCGGCCTAATCGGGTCTCAGCAGTGGGGGATCAGGTGGGAAAAGGGGGTCCGGCTCATGTGCATTTCTACACCTAGAAATGACTTACAAGCTGTAATTAAAAGGCGTACAGCAGCAAAGGGTGTGGGCAGATTATGTCTTCTCCAGCCGCAACTCTTTGCCTTTAATTAACCTTACAAAGGCAGGATCAGTTGGGTACACTCCTGCAGAAGGAAGTTAGCATACATTAGAGATGGAAGAACAGGAGGAAATGAGAAAGATGGGCAGCAAAAGGAGACAGAAGAGGGAGAAGAAGTGAGAAAGATGGAAACAGAAGCAGCGAAGGGGATTTAGGGAGTGTATTTGAGAAAAGAATCCGCGAGGTGTGCAGAGCTTACGGAGGAGGTGATTTGTACCTGCCTGTTAAGTCGCAAAGACAAGGCCCCCCACCCCCCAAGTCTTACACTATGTGTGTATATGCATGTACGTGTGTGTATGTGTTGAAAAAATGTGTTTGTCTCTTTTCTGGAGTGACGTGCTGGGTCCTAATCCCCTCGAGCTCGCTTTCCCAGAAGCCCCTCTTCGTCAATGGCCTCTGCCTCAGTGTTGGGTAAACATAGATCAGTCTTTATCTGCCCCGCAGGAGAAACACACGGCCGGGCTTAGAACCCGAACTACGGCTACGATAAAACTTCCATCACAAACACAACACTGGGAGCTCAACAGCAGTGCAAAAAATAAAAAATAAAGCAAGTGAAATTACCAGTAACATAGTCTAAATATGTAAGATTCCTCTTTTGGAGATGAGTGAAAGAATATTAAAAGGATGTTTCATGTATTTCAAAACATTTTTTAATATACATTTTATATAGAGCTTATATCTATCTCTATATCTTAAATCTAGAGCACTGTCCTTGCAGATGCATAATTTCTTAAAAACAAATCTTTCAGTGGAACAAAACTCACTATAATTAGTAAAAAAACAAAAACAAAACAAAACAAAAAAAACGTATAAACCATATTGAGCATGGTTACAATAACCAGATTTTTTACTTTTTTAAGATCCACATAAAAGGGAGGAGTCATATGAAAGCTGAAACTTTTCTTCCACTCAAGTTGATCATTTTTGACTATTCAGAGCAGCTAATCTGTTTAAGTGAACCATGTGTCATATCTTCAGTTACAAAAAGTGTTGATTTTTGGTTTTAAAACTTTACTAATGTTTGAGTCCCAAATAAATAGAACTGAGCCCTCAATTTGTGCCCGAATGAAGATGTCCTCTAGTGGCACAAATCTGATTTATAAGATGAACTTACATAATGTTTCTTCAGTGCTGTGCAAAAAAAAAGATATCTGGCACAAAAATCTAAACATAAACCAAATAAAATTTCTGACCATTTGAAGAATTCTCTGAAGGATTTTGTTTTTACAAAAACATCAACATTTAGTATTTATTCAATATGTCAGATACACATTGATGGTAAAAAAAAATTGTTACACATTGGTCTAGATTATTTGATTTGGTCAGGATGTTCAAATCATACTATGACTCACTGTGATTAAATAGAGGGCTAATTTGTTCATTGTACATCAGAATCAAAATCTCTTTATTTCACTGAGTTTGTTAGACATACAGGATAAGGAATGGACTTGGTTAAAGTGATCCACATATGACAAAAAGCAGTAAGTAAAATAGAGGATAATAAAGTTAGAAAATTACTAAAGTAATAAAACACATAAAGAGCTGAGGGAGCTAAGAGAGTTGTAAACAGTGGACTAATATGCACACACTAATATACAGAAAGTACAGATGATATGAACATTTACAGAGATTTAACATCTGTACAGCTGTGCAGGTGGGCATAGTGCAAATGAGCATGTAAAAGTATTGTTTTGTGATGTATGTCATGTGAAATATGATAAGTAATATATACTGTAGTACAGATCTGCACTAAATCTACTAAAGCTCAGCTGGACTCAGATATAGCAGCCAAATTGTTGAGTAATTTAGTCTAATCATAAATTGGCAGCGCTTTTGTCAGTGCAAACAAATGGATCTGCAATGCTTAATAGGTGCCTAGATAGATGAATAGATAAAACTGAAATGAATGAAGAAGAAATATTCATTTATAAAGAAATATATTCTTTCTGACCTACAGACTGACGACAGTAGAACAACTTTTGACTCCCAAGGCAAGGTAGCAAGACTTAATCCAGGCTTGTAATTCTAAAAAGATGAATTTGTCCACTGAGACATTTATTAGCAGTAATCAAAACTTAAACTAACTCAATGGATCAAATCTAGTTTTTATAGAAGAGCCAGTAGGATCTTTCAATGAAATGTTATTTAAAGAAATCATTTTGTAAAGTGTGAGGAGCATTTTTAAAGTTAAAATATCCATAATATAAATGTTTTATAAAGGTTTTTAATTTAATGGTTATTCTACAACAAGAGCCTTTTAAGATCATTTAAGTTTTAAGAGTTTACTGGATTTTATTGATGCATAACAAAGACTGGTGTGTGTGATAAGGTTTGTTATCATACAGAACATCATAGACAACAAATATGCATTGCCAACGTACACTAGAACTCAATGTCTAATTAGTCATTTCAGTTTTTTGTTTACAGTTGTTTCAGTAAGATATCACCAGAGCTTCTCTGATCCCACACAAATTTCATCGAGATCTTAATGAAGGTCTCCCAGACTAGTGGATGTGGTTTAGGACACAGTATGACTTCTTGTGAGCATAAAAGTGTATAAAAGAACTATAAAAGTGAATAAACCCACCTCACCACTACAGACAGACACGTCAGACAGCAGCAGGGATGGTAGAAAACTGATCTTACTTTAAGATGGTGCTTGCAGCCTTCAGTTTTTATTATTTATTTTTAAAGCTCATACTGTGTCCTGAACCACATTCACTAGTCTGTGAAACCGTCATTAAGATCTGGATGAGGTTTCAGATAAGTTTTGATAATATTTTTACAGAAATTTCTGAGCTATATAGTAACTATTTACAACAAAAAGCAGATGCAAGGTCTTTTTCATTGCATGTGTCATTGTATTATTTAATCATGTTTTTTTTTTAAATGTTATATTCTTCTTTCTTTTTAAATTTTGTGTTGAATCACTTCTGCACTTTTATTCTGTTTGATTTTTCCTCTTTTAATTGTATTGATTTATGTTTGTGTTTCTTAATCTTTAAAGCACTTTTAATGGCCACAGTGTAAAAAAAGGTGCTATATATCTTTTACAAAATCAGTAATAGAAATAGAAGACTTTACCTGGTAATTAACCTTATTTTACAACACCTGGGCAGATCTATAGCTGAATAAAACTTGTTAATGTTTTTGTTAAAATGTTAATGGGCCAGCACACAATTTCCTTTGCAATATAACTTTCTTTCTCTGCTGACTTATGTGAAGGACACCATGTAAAGAGAAGAGAAATGGATATTTATTTATATTATTATTTCTTTTAAACATTCCAAAAACCTTGTTTGATTGACAGGGGGTAGCATATGGAGCCAAGAGGAAGACTTGGCCACATTTAGATCTGAGGAAACAAATATTTGCCTGAAGGGAGGTGGAGAGAGAGAGAGAAAAATATTAATTAGTTTGCCTTCACACACAAAGATAAAAGTCTGCAAGACATATCCATCAAAAGCCAGCAGAATAACCGGCAAAATGGAAATTCGTCATAAATTGACAGTATCCAAACTTGGCAACACTAAGGGGGTAAAGCAAGTTGCTTGGCATGCAGAGCAACAGAGAAGAAACAAGCATCTGTGCATACATTAACATATTCTGACAGAAATTAACATTTACACATGCATCTTCCTCGCTTGATAAACATTTCTTTAGCCCCCTTAATTATTTCTTAATTACCATCTCGACGTTGTTCTCAACAAACATTAGACAGACAAATTAAAAACATATCAATAAGGTACAGTTAATAAATAATGCACCCCCCCCTCCCACATGAGCGTGAGTGTATTACCCATTACACAGCACAGCTATTCTTAAAATACAGCAATATTTTAGACAAGAAAACATTGGACTGATTCATAGTGTCTGGACAATCTAAATCAAAAAGCAGCATGCTCATTTCTGCTAATGAATACATTCTGGTCTTCATTTTTATGTTATACAAGAATATAAATCATATACTGGAAGTGAAATGTCAGATCTATTCATTTTTATAGCACAATTCTCATTAAGGAACCAATGTCCAAAATTGTAGGGGTCAGTGCATACTGGACCCCCAAAAGAGCAAAGGGAGCCTCTTAGCCCAAACACCACCATATATTTGTTTGCAGGTGGGACCTACCAGGAGGTCAGCAGTTAATTGGAGGGGAGCTGCCCCAGACACTGACAATTGTTTGCTTCTGCTCCCAACAGACAATTGTTTGTTTCTGCCGCCAACAGACAATTGTTTGTTTCTACCCCCAACAGACAATTGTTTGCTTCTGCCTCCAACATTCTATTGTTTGTTTCTGCCCCTAACACAGACAATTGTTTGCTTCTGCCTCTGACCGACAATTTTTGGTTTCTGCCCCCAACAGACAATTGTTAGTTTCTGCCCCCAACAGACATTTTTTGGTTTCTGCCCTCAACACAGACAATTGTTTGTTTCTGCTTCCAACAGATAATTGTTTGTTTCTGTCCCCAACAAAGACAAATGTTTGTTCATGCAGTCATAACAGTCAGTCATAAATATTTTTATAAGAGCATTTTCCAACCTCTTTTTTTCCCTTAGAAATAAATATGTTTGCTACTGTACCTTTAAGACTGATATAAGTAAATAAAGGGATGCTAGTGTCTTGGGGAGCTCCCATGTCTGTTTACCTTCTGGCTCTCTTCTTTTTAAGTACGCTGTTTTATATGTTTTAGATACGCTGTTTTCTGATGTGTCTCATAATTCCTGTGCTCTATAAATCCAAACAGAACTAATTCCATATTTGTCTTTTTCCGTCCGGTCCAAAGCTGATGGAAGATTGATTACTATTCTCTGCATGATGTTTCCCTGGATCAGCTGACCACCAACAACTAACTACTGTGACCTGCTCCAGATACCCTACACTACTGCCCACATTGGAGTTCATATGGACTTTCTGGCTGTTATCATTGCTACCATTATCATCATCATTCCTGTCCCACTACTGTCACCTCCCCCATGTGAGTCTGGTTCCTCCCAAGGTTTCTTCCTCCAGCTCTGAGGGAGTTTTTCCTTGTCACTGTCGCCATTGGCTTGCTCACCGGGGACTAGGGATAAATGATTTGGTGTTTGTCATTACTAACCCTGTAAAGCTGCTTTGTGACATCAGTTGTAAAAAGCGCTTTATAAATAAATTTGATTTGATTTGATTTGATTTGATTTAAATGATTGGTAGATCTGTATTGTGGCACAAAGCTGAAACACTCTATGACTTCAGTGTGAGTAAGCAATACTGCTGTTGACATAATGGGTGAAGCTAAATGGTTGGATAATAAAAACAAAAAATTGAATTTGCAGGTGACTTTTCACTACAGACTACATGAACCAGTGAGTAAATTAGAAACACTGTTCACGTACTATGTTTTCCACAAGTAAACTTCATAAACATTCTTATGAACACAAATTCAAGACTGAGTTGGCAGAAGACCATGTCCAGCAGTCAATGTACATTACAGCACAACAAAAACGCGGCTGAAATTCATCATTTGCATACATGTTTTGCTTTAGCGTAATAGTAGATGTAGAAGGATCATCCTGACGCTTCTCCACTGAGGCCGTATTCTCTCCCTGATCTAATTGTTAAGCTAAATCTCACAGACTGTTATTACATCACACATAAGCCAGCATTTAAAGTAAGGGAATGCAGGGAAATAAATAAGCTTAGGCCAAAGAAATCTCTTTGCCTTACTGCTCATGCATGGATACCGAGGATCTGATGTATATCCGAGTAAATCCTGATAGAAAAAGAAAAACGAAATAAAATAACAAACAAGAAAAAGAGAAAGTTCAAATTCAGAAAATAAGTAATGAGGATTTGAGCCATAATGAATGGTTGATCCCATCTATTAGTATGGACAACAAATAAAGAAAGCTTGTGTTCAAACATACAAGCGTTTAGTCACAATGTTAAGAATGAGAGGATGTTTTTCTGCATATTTAAGCTGAGCTCTGTCTAAACAGTAAAGCAATCCACAGATTGAGTATAATGTGCAAGAATAGAAGAGTGTAATTAAGCAGCAACACATTGTGATGAAACAAAACCCAGCAAGAATCGCGCATCAAAAGTAAATCAGGCCATCAAAAGCTGGCAGCATCGATCTCTGCTTCTTGAGAAGGGTGGAAATAGCCACGACTGAGCTAACCTCATTCAAATCCGCTGTGTCTATTGTCTCTCATTGTGCTCATCAGCTCTAGAAGAAGCATCGGAGGCTAAAATTATCAGTCATTTGCTATGAGAGCCAGAAAGAATGACTGTGGTCCATAGAAGAAAAGCCACATTTCCATATTCACTGATTAAGCAAGGTGACCGCTCTACTTTGTTTTTTGCTTATTTTGGGTCTCGCGATTATCACCTTATTCCTTCTGAATTAGCTCGGAGATAGAGAAAACCTTCTCCCATTCTTATGCTAATACTGCCAGCTGTTTAGCTGTGGCGCTTTCTGGACGCTTGAGGCAAAAGAGGAGGATCTGCATGAAAATAGAGCCGGGCCACTGATATGACAGCGGCGACAATCCCAAGCTCAGAGAGCGAGAGAGGACGAGAAAGAGAGAGGAATGGCAGGAGAGAGAGAAGGCTAATTTTCATCAAAAAGAATTAGCTGACAAAACAAAATAACCTCATTGTGAAGAAAAACAGCAATCACATCCCTGTTGGAGCGAGGGGCTTTCGGGGGGAGTGGAGAGCGACACTTTTCTTTTGAGAGACACACAAAGCTGGATGGTGATGACTTGTCATAAGAAAGAAAACGATAGTGCCATTGTTGGGGAGGGTGGTGGTGGTGGTTCTTCGTTCTGCAGATATCTCTATCACTGGCAAAGTGTGTGTGTGTGTGTCTGTGTGTGTGTGTGTGTGTGTGTGTGTGTGTGTGTGTGTGTGTGTGTGTGCGTGTGTATGTGTGTGTGTGTGTGTGTGTTCATCATTTGTTGTGCATTTCACACACTCATTCCCACTGGCACCACCATCACACAATTCAACTCCAGCTTCTCCAGCTTACATAAGGGAGCTAATTCCCTGCAGTCTCAGGGTATTATGTAGCTCTGTCGCAGCTCACTTCCTTGATGTTTACCCAACGCACCCCGTCTACACCGCTGACAACTGCTGACAGCATGGCAAATTAATAATATCCACTGACAAGAGTTCATAATTCAATTTCATAATCCTTCTAACAAACCATTGGAATTAGCCTAGATGTGCTTCACGTCACCTCCGTCAATAAAGAAGAGTTACAATGGAGACAAGAAGTGGTGGGGTACCAAAAGGAACTTGCTTCAAATTGAATATTTTAGTGCTTTCATGACCGCCGTCTAGTGTTGACCCTCTGACAAACAGGGCAAACATTTAACATCACCAGAGATGGTGATATCACTAATTTTCTCTGCAATATCACCAATGAAGGTATAATTTACAATGGGGACACAAGCGATATTGCAGACATGTACTCATCACTTTGTCCTCACCACTATAAACACTTCTTACCCTGTGTTCACAACAGCAGTGAATTGGCATGACAAAGTAGTTAGGAGTCATTTACTTTCAATAAGATCTAACAAATTCTGGCAGAGAGTGCAAATATTTGCATCATGCAGTGGGCGGAGTCAGGAATGTTAAACTTAATCATTATCACTGGAAATTGAGTAAGGTGGTACATGCTTTTTCTCACCTATTCTGGAAGCTTCTTCTCTGTTTTGGTTTGTATATTTTTCTTCCTACATACGACAAACCTACATAATGTTCCTTCAGTGCTGTGCAGTCTGAAAAAAAAAACATTCTAGGACTAAAAATCAAAAAGTTTATACATTCTTTGTGTTTTCAGCAGTAACCTGTGTTATATTACATATCATAAAATATATGTTGTTATCATTTGAAGGGTTCTTCTGTGAAAAATAAAACAGATTTTTTTATTTCATGTAGTTGCTGTGGGGGTGGCACAGTGGATTGGTGGTTAGCAAGTTCACCTCTCAGTGAAGAGGTCTTGGGTTCAAGTCCCCATATGGGTGGAGTTTCTGTGTTCTCCCCGTGTCTGTGTGAGTTTCATCTGGAGTCTCCGGTTTCCTCCCACAGTCCAAAAACATGGAGGTCAGGTGGATTGGGCACTCTAATGTGTGTGTGTACCAAGCAATGGATTGGTGTCCTGTCCTGGGCTTGACTAGGATAGTCTGAAAATCCCTGCCCTGTGCTTTGTGAATAGGTAGCAGACTAACTGTGACCCTGAACAGGATATAAGAAGAAGAAGAAGAAGAAGATCAACCAATTTAGCCAATGTGATTTTTCACACAACGGAATTTGACCTCCGCATTTAACCCATTTGTGCAGTGAAACACACACACTAATGAACACACTAGGCTGTGAGAATTTGTGCCCAAAGCGGTGGGCAGCCCTTATCCACTGGCGCCCGGGGAGCAGTTAGGGGATTAGAGCACTTCAGTCATGTCCTGTCTGGGGATCGAACCAGCAACCTTCTGGTCACAAGACCAGATCCTTACCACTAGGGCATGGCTGCCCCCCAGTAATGGATGTAGTTGCTGTATAAATATGATTACAGTTTTATATTTAAAATTTTTAAAAATGTATTGGAGCTTAGGAGGTTAAAATCATCACACTTCAACATAAAATTTACCAGTTACAATAAGTTAACATTCTCAATTATAATAGATCTGTTAGGTAATTAGAATAGATTTAACATGGTTTCAATTAGTAAGGTCTGCAGTGTAGCAAGAAGTCAAGGTAACTAGTCATACTGGTTTCCATGCTAAATTGCAAGTATATTAAAAATGTAACATTACACAATTGTGTTTACATTTTACAGCATATTATAAACATGTTCATACAGAATAATGATGTTCTTTAATTTATCTGAACAGCTTCACCAGAATGTCCTCATCTAACCATAAGAGCATTAAAAGATTTCTCAAGGAACCGAACTCTAGTAGTTAGAACCTGTTGTGACACCTTTATTTTTATTTGACAATTTTTAAAAGAAATATTGTTTTATTGTTTTTCTGCCATATTGTCCAGCCTTATTCAGAAGATTAAAAAAACTGCTGGAGCATCTCTTTAAAGACGGTGAGCTCAGGCAAACACACCCCTCAACACACACACACACACACACACACACACACACACACACACACACACACACACACCTCCCTCTCCCTGGTGAACAGTGGGCAGTCTTTACCCTTGACTGGAGGGCACGTCACACACTCTGCTCTCACACTGACAGCCGTGACAGATGTGCACTTTGGCATTCATTTTCATTTTCTCTCTCTCTTTCTTTATATCCCTCTCTTTTCATGTCTCTTTCTATATCTCTCTGTTCTGTCTCACTATATCTCATTTCTCCTTCTATCTCTCCTTTTCTTGCTCTTTTTCTCTCTATAACTCTGTCTCTGTCCATCTCTCTTTCTCTGTTTTGTCTCACTATGTCTCATTTCTTTGTGATGCTCTCCTTTTCATGATTTTTCTTTATTTCTCTTTCTCGCTCTGTTTCTACATCTTTCTCTCTATCTATTTATCATTGTCTCTTAATCTGTCTCTCCTCTTTCTGTCTCTTTCTTACTCTATCTCTCTCTGTCTCTGACTCTCCTCTTCATGTCTGATTTAGTGTTTGTGTATTTGTATTTTATTGTCTATTTTATTATCTTATATGAGTGAGTTCTGTATCTCTGTCGGCTGCAGAACATCTTCATAAAGGCTTTAAAATCTTTAAACATCTAAAATGATGCTGACACTGATGTCTGTAGATTAATCTGTTAGTCAAGAGTTATTACCTTCGTTTTCTGATACCATTCATAACACTCATCACATAATTACATATTTAATTATATAGATAGTTACAGAATGATTTCAGTGCACAGAAATGGAAAGATAGAAAAAATCCTCCTCCTTTAACCTTCATACACAAACCTCTCTCTCTCTCTCTCTCTCTCTTTCTCTCTCTCTCTCTCTCGCCTGTGTGCACTGAACCAGCACAAATGCATGCACCAGCATTTGTTTATTTATTTATTTATTTATTTATTTATTTGTCTTCTCAAGGCTTCATATCAGTCCTCCGCCAGCGTCAGAAGCTGAGCGGTGGAGGATCGGTGGAATTATGAAACAAAATGAGAGAAAAATATTTGAATAATCATTCATTTTCTTATCAGTATTATCATAATTATACAGAGAGGACGGTTAGGGCTGGGCCAGTTTGGAAAAGTGTGACATCACGATACCTGAAGACGTTCATGATATACCAAACATAACAATTTTTACATAAAGTGTTAATAAGCTGATAAATCTATGAATACAGAGATTTCTATGTAATGTCTTCACAAACTGTACTGTGTTAAATCCAAATAAAGTGGACAGATTTGATGTCTTCTACTGATGCACATTTTGTGATCATTTCAACTGCACAGTGATTCTTTCCAAGTAAGCCAAACTGAGATGTGTGGCTGCAACTAGAAGATGAGTAACTTGTCAAATCTAATCATAACTGAATTATCATAAGTTGTCGTGTCACCTCAGACAGCCATTTCTTTAAAAAAGTTAGATAGATTAAAGCCAACACTGAGGATTGTCCAATATTCTGCTGCACTTTTCTCACTGGACTGGATTGAACCTGGGATTCATTTAACTGACTAAAGTGAGAAGTTCTGTTTATGGAATACCATCCTGGTGTTTTGGAAAATCATGTGACCATCACACCTCTTCAGTGACTCCGACTACTTCATGGTTCTATTTTGTGATGGGAAATGGATGCAGCTACTCCATCAGGGTGGATAGTTCTATGTTTGGTAGTCACATCAGTGAAATGCGCCATAAGTAATGTAGTTCAGGATTCAGTGCTGACAATATACAAGATACTCAGAGAAGATACAATATCATCACATTTCACCTAAACGGTGTTTTGCTGTAACCTGGATTCTAAAGACTGTTACACACCAAATGTCTTAGTTAATGAAATGTGAAATCTTCATTCCAAATATGAATTTGTTTAATAGTTTTTATGGCAAAAATAAGCTAGAAATAAACAAACAAAATATTTTTGTTAAGTGATAAAGCTTTGCTTTTCAAGGAAAAAATGCAAACATATATTGACTACTTCAAAATTTGGAAGAACATGAAGAGTTCATTCATCTCATTCAAGAGCTGAGCTTTATAACAGGGCTTTGGTGGTTGTATTTGGATGTCAGTAACTCAGTCAGAATTGCTGTTGGAGATGCTAGAACCACATTTAATAAAGCAGAGAAACCACTTGGACCATCTGAGCTTCTGAGCTAAGAAAACAATACAAATTACAGTTTATAATCCTCTTCTTAATCTTCTTGAGTGCCCATATGATGGGCAGTATGAGAGTCTGTTTGACATAATATCTGTCTCATTTTTTTAGGGACAGTCGTGGCCTAAAGGTTAGTGAACTGGGATGGAGAATGAAAGGTTGCTCGTTCCAGCAGGAAAATGGGGGGAATGAAAGGACAATGAGACACAAATGCAACCAGCTGATCAGCCATCATGTTGTTGCTATGCCAGTGACCAAACTGTGATTGGCCGGGTGAGTTCCCATCACGGTGGAAGCAGAGGGTGACAACAATGTTACATTTTCTTCATTTGGTGTGCAAGAAGTCGCCTGTTAAACACTTTCAGATTAATTTATTGTCTGAATAAATCACACTCAGTGCTTAAAGGCCTACAGGCTGGGTGAGACTTGTTTATTTATTTTCCTGGTTCTCCAGCTCTGCTGCACATTCTGAGTGTGTTTGGTTTAGTGTGTGTTTGAGTGCAGTGTTATGTGTATTTTTGCCTGTGAAGAAGCTGGTAATGGGGATTCCTTTCACTGAACCAAACCCTGCTTTATTCCCTCAGGCCTTTTCTGTTTACCAATAAACTTTTTGTATTGTTGATTCATATACTCCCTCTTCATTGCATTTCACACTGCTGCTTCAAAGAAATATTCAGTCCTGTGTCGAAACACAGGCCCCATGCTCCACCAGAATAATCAAAACCATGAGGTCACAGCTTACGCCTCATCCTGAGCCTCATTCCAAGCCTTCTGTCCCTTTGTTCTTCTGAACCTCAATTGTATAAATTGGAACATTTTAAAACCTTTTAAAAAGTACATTTTAGACAGAATCTGTATTGTAAATCTATCATAAAACAATCTCAGACAGCATAACTAACTCATGTAAAAACTTTCTGTGAGGGAACTTTAAGAGGCATTAAACTCTTCAGATGTCTGGTTCCTATCTCCACCACTGTGAGCAATGCATCTAGAGTTTTCACAGATAGCACAACCTTTACAGAGAAATAAATAAAGCTTTTTCTGCCAATTTTAGTGCACAAAATGTAAAAATGTAAAAAAATGAATAAAAAGTATATACAGTGAGGAAGTATTTGAACACCCTGCGAATTTGCAAGTTCTCCCACTTAGAAATCATGGAGGGGTCTGAAATGTTCATCTTAGGTGCATGTCCACTGTGAGAGACATAATCTAGAAAAAATCCGGAAATAACAATGTATGATTTTTTAATAATTTATTTGTGTGTTACTGCTGCAAATAAGTATTTGAACACCTGTGAAAATTAATGTTAATATTTGGTACAGTAGCCTTTACAGAGGTCAAACATTTCCTGTAGTTTTTCACCAGGTTTGCACAAACTGCAGCAGGGATTGTGGCCCATTCCTCCACACAGATCTTCTCCAGATCAGTCAGGTTTCTGGGCTGTCACTGAGAAACACGGAGTTTGAGCTCCCTCCAAAGATTTTCTATAGGGATTAGGTCTGGAGACTTGCTAGGCCACCACAGAACCTTGGTTATCCTGGCTGTTTGCTTTGGATCATTGTCATGTTGGAAGACCGAATCACAACCCATCTTCAATGTTCTGACTGAGGGAAGAAGGTTGTTCCCCAAAATCTCTCAATACATGGCCCCGGTCATGCTCTCCTTAATACAGTGCAGTCATCCTGTCTCATGTGCAGAAAAACACCCCCAAAACATGATGCTTCCACCCCCATGCTTCACAGTAAGGATGGTGTTTTAGGGATGGTACTCATCATTCTTCGTCATCCAAACACGGCGAGTGGAATTAAGACCAAAAAGTTCTATTTTGGTCTCATCTGACCACAGCACTTTCT